>CAUYRH010092893.1:0-30677 GCA_963574655.1 Perodicticus potto | reverse complement strand
TGTGATTCCTAGGACAAGATATTAAATTTAAATTTCTCCACTTCAATGCAGAATATACATGCCTTCATATAGTGATTAAAAGGCCATGAAGGCTATGTTAAATAGTTCAATGAAAATATTTCAGATTGCATATGAAGTCAGTACATTGTGCCCCATGATTGCACCAATATACACAATTATGATTTAATAAAAATAAAAATAAAAAAATAAAAAATAAAAACAAAAAGAAAACTGAATTATTCATTGCAAGACACCAGTCACCTCTGGATTTTCATGCTTAGAGTCCATCAAAAATTCTAGAGAACAAAGATGAAGAAAATGCACAAGAATAATTCAAAATTGTTCCCAGTTTTATGAAACTAATTTCCTCCACCTCATCTTGCTTCTAAATTCTCTAACCAGTGTACCTATCCATCAGCGTCCATTCCTACTGCTATGACCCAGGCAAACAAAACCATGGCATATCTTTAAAAATTATTCTCATTACAGGGCAGCACCTGTGACTCAGTGAGTAGGACGCCAGCCCCATAAACAGAGGGTGGTGGCTTCGAACGCGCCAGCTAAATAACAGCAATGAGACTTGCAACAAAAAATAGCCAGGTGTTGTGGCAGGCACCTGTAGTCCCAGCTACTCGGGAGGCTGAGGCAAGAGAATCAACCAAGGGCGACATAGTGAGACTCTGGTTCAAAAAAATATATATATTTTTGTTACAAAAACAATGCATGTTCCCTGAATAAAAATTAGAAAGATAGGTAGCAAAAAGAAGAAAATAGAAGCCATCCATAAATTCCACATCCCAGAGATAGCCACTATTAATGTCTTAGTGACAACTTTCCAGGTATTTTTTCATATATATATATATATTTTTTTTTTTAAAGTCATATTTTGAAAACTATTTTTAATCCCTCTTTTTCATTTAACAATATGTCATAAACATTTTCTGGGACAGTTTTTCATAGAAACCCACCCTGTCTTATTTATATAACCCTTCTTTCATAGAATCCTATGAATGTTTCTAATTCTCTGCTGCTTTAAACTTATTTGGAGTCAATACCTTGCCACTTATTTTTTGTGCCTATCTTTAACTATTTGCCTATTTTAGATTACTAACTGTGGCACTATTGGACCAAATGGGGATGCCCACTCTTGAGCCATTGACACATATTACTGGCAGTTCTTTAAAATTCACACCAATGTTAATTCATCTCTCCAAACCCAAGTGATTGACAAATGAGCCTAACAGAGCCTTTCGAGCACAGAGGGTCTTTGGAAATACAATGACTATGTAACAAGTGTAGGTGGTTCGGTTGACTGGTGCCCCACAAACCATCACAGAAGATGTTTCAAAGGTGACATTTATGGAGGGTTACTTTATCACTGTACTATTATGATTTCTGGTAAAGAAGTGGGTGAAAGGCAAAACAGAAAGGGTTTTCCTTTGAGAAGAAAAAAACCAAACCTTACACAATAACAAATCCAGATTTCACTCAATAAAGCTAAAAGCACCACTAAAGGCAGGCTTATTTAAATTAAAGGTAAATTGAAAATAGTTGAAAATGTACATAGTCTACAGCCTGGAAATTCCATTTCTAAATGTGCATTACATAATTCTTGCTTATAATAGTAAGAAACTGGAAAACTGAATTGGAAGCAACCTAAATGCCCATTAATAAGAAAATGGATAAATTAATTATAGTATATGCATTCAATGAAATATAATTCAGCAGATGAGACACTTACATGTAAATCAACTCAGGTAGACTTTTTAAAAACATCATTTCAAGTTTAAAAAAGATAAATGCACAACGATATAGTAGAATAATAACACATCCTAAGAAAGCATATGTGTGTGTATGTGTGTATAATACATCTCCATACACACATACATATGTATATCAAACACACACACATATATGTAATTATATGCTGAAAGATATACCCCAAATTTAGACAGTCATTGACTCTGGGAAGTGAAGAAAAAATGAGACTGGTGGATTAATTGAAGGGTGGGGTAGAAGAAAGCCTCTTCAATTTTATCTGAAATGTTTCATTACTTTAATGGTCAAAATCATGCTGCTTTATCAAATCTAAGCCATTGAATAACCTACCATTATTTTATGCATCACTCAGAAGGAAAGTTTTCAATATGTCATTAATTTTAAAATGTACCCAATTTTTCAGATGCTAAGATGTGAAAAAAAGTGCGCTAAATTCTCCCTATATAAGGCAAAAATATAAAAGGTTAAGATCAGTTAATTCACAGAACAGTTGAGACATATAGGTATTAATTATATAAGTCTGTGAACTTTTAAAAATTCATCCAAAGCGGGGGAAGGTAGAAAATTATAGTGAATGGAATTCCTCCATAATATGTAGAATTTTGAATTTACACTGCTCATGTAACAAGTATGTTGTTCTAAAGCATGAAGTCCTCTTTTATGTGTGCTCCCAGATGACTTAGACGATGGGGAGGGTGGAAGACATATTCCTGCTTTGTAATTCTGCAGGCATCCGGCTCACCAGTTATATATTTAACATTTACATAAGGAGTGCTTGCTCACTGAATTGAGGTTCTCCAGTTTAAAATAACAATCTTGAAAAATTAATCCTCTATCTTTTCAGTAATCCATGTGCCAGGAGCTTGAGGCTGCAGACTTAGATATCCAACTTGACAATTTATCACAACTGTGTAGAAGATTATAAATACTTATTATAAGTTGAGAATAATTGGCTACCTAGGCCCTGGGAGGAAAAAAAAATTTAAAAAGCTTTAGTTGCCCTATTGTTAGCCAATAAACCAGCACCCTCCTAGTTCAATATGGTCCAGTATGAACTATAGTAGGTCAAAGCATGGAAACTAACTTGCCTATAATGTAATCATTAGTTACCCCCACTTTCCCCTTGGCTTAAAGAAAGCCTCCCTTTGGGAAGTGTTCAGAAAAAGAAAGAAAAAAGGTCTAGTCTTAGTGTTGTCAGATAAAATACAAATTCCTAGTGAAATTTGAATTTCAGCTGAACAAGGAAAAATATTGTAGAATAAGCCTGACCCATTGAATTTCAGGTAAACAATGAATTTTTTCCTATAAATGTATGCAAATATTGCAGGGGACAGATGTATCCTTAAAAAAAAATGGTTGTTTAGTGGAAATTTAAATTTAACTGTGTTTTTGCTTTCTAAATGAGGTAAACATATCCCAACTACAACCAATCTGACAAAAGAAAAAAGAGAACTGGAAACTAAGTGAGAGAATAGAGAAACAAAGACTAGATTGGAAGAGGTTGTTAGAAAAGAAAAATGAACAAAACAAAAACGGCAATTACCTGGGGGGCACATATTTGATTTAGAAATTATGCACAGTTTTTCTGTTTCCCTTTAGCACAGAGGGTTCCAGTCTAAATTGTGTACATGTTCAAACCGCTGAGCAATGAATGTGGTTCCAGCAGCCTCAGTCATCAGTTTGTCACTGCCTAATCAATGTGTCCCCCTGGGTTTTACCAACACTTGCAGGAGAAAGACAGAAATAGAGATCTCTCTCCCAGGCGCAAATCGATCTGGCAGGCTGTCTCTGGGGGCCAACTTCTCAACCCTGAACTCTTCTGCTACCTTCTCTTGTACTGAGGAAGTAAAAGAATCTTGAAGTCTTTTCTAACTTTAGGTGTGAATGTCCTTTGACAGTGTGAGCTATACAGCTCCCTGAGCCAGCTGGAGGGCGATGAAGAGAATTCCTCCAACCTGGTTAGAGTCAGCTCCTCCTTTGACAAGTTAGAGATCCTGAAGCCCCTGTCTTGGGTCACTGTCATTTTCTAAGGCAAGTTCACAGCCTCGTCTGCATTTAGAACACAGGCAGACCCTGAGGGCTTCAAAACATTTTAAAAAAATACCCTTCCTGTTCCTCTCTAAGTTACAAAAATAGAAGGAAGTGGGGTGTGGGGAGGCAGAAAGAGAGGTGTCAAGTAGACATTCCCTGGGTCTGAAGGAAGCAGCAGACTCCACGCGTCTCACACCTTCCCTGGTTTGTGTAGAGAATTGTTGCAGCTTTCTTACCTTGTTGCCTGCGTGTAGGTCTAGAGAGGTTAACATATTCTCTCCCCTCTTTGGTTTTACTTGCAACAAATTCTCAAGATGAGAATTTAGTTACTGGGCTTTTTCACTTTATGTTTTGATTTGAAGTTACTTTCACTTTTGCAAACACTGTAGCCTTGATGGGAAAAAGCACAAACCTTCATGAAGAACCTCCTAGGAAAAGAGGCTTTGGGAGAAGATGTCTCCCTGGTGCTTGCAGTTCTCAGAGCTGCCAAAGGCCAAGGAGCTCCTGAAGTAGCCCTCTGTGACCACTGGCTTTCCAGTTTAGCCTGTGTTACTTCTTCCTCCCAGAGGCAAAGTCGGAGAGGCATACTACAGAGAGGCTGGGCTGGTAGCAAAAGAGCAGGGGGAGAAAGAAGAGCCTGGATCATCTTGCACTAATGGTAGCAAGGCACGAAAATCACTAGAAACAAAATAAGGTGGAGAAAATACTATTTCTCAAGACAGCTTTCAGAGAAAGACTCATATATGGATGAGAGGATTGCTTTACCAAGCTGCTTAAGGAAGGAAAAGGAAGGGGCAGCAAAGATACACACAGAGCTTACAATAGATAGGGCTCAAGATGCCTTCTCAGGAGGGATGGAAGTTGGGGCACAGGCTTTTCTCATGCTGAGTGGGGTTTGTAAGTACAGCGGCCAAGAGGTGTCCACAGGTTGCTGGAAGGCCTTGGAGAGATAGGGTCTTCCTGGCAGAACTCTTAGGGCAGGACCTTTGTTTCAGGAAGGAAGTTAGGAGAAGGTTTTAGGCCCCTCACATTCCCAACACTTGTTAAAAGGGGTGATGATCGGGTCAAAGGTCAATCTTCCGAAACTGCTTTTCGATGGATAGGGCCGTAGTTGTCCTCAGTGGGATGAGTCAGTGTTAACAGGGCCATACACGTTTGGGGAACATTGGGAGAGGGTTCGGAAAGTTATAAGAATTGGGTTGTAACTGTACCTGATAACTTTTTTATCCTGTCTTGAATAAAAGACAGGAATTGGATGACAAGGGACAGTGGTTAACAACAGGAGAATTGCAGTAAAGGGCCTCAAGAGGGGTGTATATAAACCAGTTTCCCCATGGGTTTATAACCAGGATCCCTCATTTTAGGAGGGTAGATGGGTGGCTTGTTCCCAGAGTCTGGTGATGCCCTCTCAGACCAGGCCAGACTCGTTGGTGTAGAAACAGCATGCTTGGCTCAGCGCCTGTGGCTCAATGGGCTAAGGCTCCAGCCAAGTACACCTGAGCTGGCGGGTTCAAATCCAGCCTGGGCCCGCCAAACAACAATGACAGCTGCAACCAAAAAATGGCCGGGCGTTGTGGCGGGTGCCTGTTGTCCCAGCTACTTGGGAGGTGGAGGCAAAAGACTCGCTTGAGCCCAGAAATTGGAGGTTGCTGTTAGCTGTGATGCCATGGCACTCTATCCAGGGTGACAGCTTAGGCTCTGCCTCAGAAAAAAAAAAAAAAAAGAAAAGAAAGAAAGAAACAGCATGCTTCCTGTAAGAAAGTGCTAAGACCCTCTTCCCCTGCTGTGACCAAATCCAAACCTCTGTGGTTTTGTAGAACTACCCATGCCAGGGAATCTACCGGATCTTGTATGGGTTGTAACTGATTAGAGACTTCTTGAAGTCTTTTGACCAGTTCATTGGACACTAGTTGGAACTGGTGGTTGGCAATTTCTAGTCTGGCAGTTCAGTGGAAGCTCCTGCCAAGATGCTTGCCTAATTCTACTAGGAAAGGGATTAATTTGTTTTTTTTTTTTTTTTTTTTTTTTTTGCAGTTCGGCCGGGGCTGGGTTTGAACCCGCCACCCTTGGTATATGGAGCCAGCACCCTACTCACTGAGCCACAGATGCCGCCCCAAAGGGATTAATTTGATGGCGCACTTAACTCTAAGTAAAGGAGACTGGTCTGGAAACTGTTCCTTGCCTAGAGGGCTATATTGGTCAGGTTTGCTGGGGTTTTGTACAGGAAATAGATGCCAGCATCATCAAGGCAAGTGGAAAAGTCAAAGGAAAGGAGCATGTTTTCTGGGGGCACTTTTAAGGTCCCAGATAGAAAGCATTCTTGCTAGAATTGCTCTGGTGAAAGGTTGTATAGGTGGGGCTGTAACAGAGTGTGCCTTAGGGAAGAAGTGGAACTTGGTTTGGGTTAGCTGGTCAGTGAGGTTGTCAGCAGGTTTGAGGATAAAGGGCCAAGAGGCTTGAGTTTTTCCAACGTTTTTAGTTCATAGGAGGAGTGAAGATTAGACAGTAGGAACCGGAAAGTAATAAAGGGTGAACAAAAGAACTTTATCTCCTAGTGAACTGAGCAGCTGTGGAATATACAGGTGAGGGGTGGTGTATATTTTTTTAATTTAATGATGGAGATAGGAGAGAGAAATAGAGGTCTTTAAAATGTAGAAAGAGGCTTGGCGCCTGTGGCTCAAGCGGCTAAGGCACCAGCCACATACACCTGAGCTGGTGGGTTCAAATCCAGCCCTGACCCACCAAACAACAATGATGGCTGCAACCAAAAAATGGCCAGGTGTTGTGTAGGGCGCTTTTAGTCCCAGCTACTTGGGAGGCGGAGGCAGGAGACTCGCTTGAGCCCAGGAGTTGGAGGTTGCTGTGAGCTGTGATGCCACGGCTCTCTACCCAGGGTGACAGCTTGAGGCTCTGTCTCAAAAAAATAAATAAATATAATAAAATTTAGGAAGGACAGAGAACGTGGCTCTGGTATTTACTAGAATTAATTTGCTTACCTTTGTCAGAGATTTAGTTACCTAAGGCCATTCTGGTGTGATGAAGTCCATCCGGAAGCCTGACATGTTGGCCACATGGAAGCAGTTGTTGTTGACTTAGGGGACCACCGGTTTCAGAAGGCAAACGTAGTCTCCTGTTCTAAAGAGGATACCTTCTTGCTTCCAGTGTTTTTCTGTTTTGCTGGGGGAACACAGTTCTGGAGTATCAGTGGAGGATGCTTCCCAAGGAACTTTACTTCAGGAACATAGAGTCGTAATGGAGGCGGGGTTTCCATGTCATAGAAGGCTGTGGGCTTCTTGCCTGGGCCCTTGGAGTAACTATCTCTGAAGAAGACTTAAAGTAGCAGCCACTGTTTGAAAAAACTGTCCTGCCTTCCTAGCTGCTGTAAGTCCCATTTTCTCTATCTCTCTATCCTCTCTCCATCTCTGTTAAAAGACCATGAAAGACAGGTCTAAAAGTTCTTTTCTGGGGTTTCTTTTACGTTTTTGAGTTTATGTTGAATATTGGGGCTGAGAGATGGGGCCAACCGGGAGATGAAGTACTTTGTTTCTCCCTGGTATTAAGATTTAAATTAATAAAAAGTTAAAAGGTTTTAGACAGGCAAAAGTGCTGGATTTTAATTTTGGCTCTGAGAGATTATTGTGACTTTAGACCTCTGAGATATCTGAGAGGGAGAGTTGGTATGTGGGAGAGAAGAGAGCTCACCTAGGAGGAGGTGGTGGCTGAGGAAGCCTCAGGCGGGAGCTGACGGCCAGTGGAAGGTGGTGGCCTGTAGGCGGGTGTGGTCGGATTGGGCTGGAAAGTAGGTGAGGGCTGAAGTTGGCTACAGAACAATCCAGGGGGCGGGGGAAGGAAGTTAGCGAGAAGTTAGTGTGATGTAGGAGCGTGAAGGGATTATCAAGTGGGAGCAGGTGGAAGGTTGGAGGCTGGGGCGGGTTAAGAGGTGGAGCGGTAGGAGCTTGAGGAATCCGTGGAGAAGGGAAGATGGGACGATCTGGAGAAGACAGAGGGGGAGGGGTTGAGTCAGGGGTCGGGTGGATGGAGTATGATTTGCACAGGGAGGGGCACCGTGGAGGGAAAGAAAAGGCCTGAATATAGAGATTTTGTCCTATCTGCCTCTTTCTTGGAGAAGATTATTTAGTTCTTCAAGATACTGAAGTCAAGTTTCCATTCTAAGACCATATAGACCGCGTATCCAATTTGTACTAAGACCAAGCTGCGTTGTTAGTAGAATATGAGGCGTTTTGGCCAAATCTCCTCTTTGAGGCCTAAATATTTATGTTGTCAAAGGAGCCACCCCAGGGGTGTTTCCATTGAGAGAATGGAAGGGCCTGCTCCCATGTCTCAGACGTCCTTCCCCTACTTGGGTGGAAAAGAAGGCGTCCCTTGTTTCCTAAGAACCAGGGACCAAAAAAAAAAAAAAAGAGAGAGTGAGAAAGGTCAGGTACCCCTATTGTTCTCAGAGAACTTAAGGTCACCAGAATCTAAAAAGCCTAAAAGAGGGTCAAGCACTGGGCCTGAAACAAAAAACGAAACGCCCTGAGGTCTTCGCCCCAGAAGAGGACAGGGTGTCAGCACAAAGCCCTCTAATCAGGCGGGAGCGAATGAACCAATGGCGATTGGGAGGAGATGTGAGAACTCGGAGGCGCAGAGCAGGCCAAGGGGAGTGCTGTGTGGCGGGGCTCAGGACCACTGGGCACCCTCAATGACAGATGGGATGAAATCCTCTAAAAATCTCCGACAGGCGGGTCAGGGAGTCGGGTCTGGGCAACACTGGACAGATTCGGAGAGAACTGGAGTGGTTGGGGCAGGCTGCTAAAGCAACCGCCAGTCCCGGGTGTTCGGCTCCAGATGAAAGGGGTTTGACGAGATTCCGAACAAGTTTAAGCAAAGAGGTCCAAGACCTGCCTGGGCAAAGATGGTGGCAGCACCGAGAGTGGTTGGGGGCTTGTTTTTATACTGGGTAGAGGGGGAGGGAGATTCCCAGGTTGCTGGCAGACTTTGGCAAGCTGGGGTCTTTTTGGTGGAACCCTTGGGGCCGGGCCAGGTAGGCCGTAAGCTGGGGAAAGGGTTTAGGTGTGTTACTTTTCCTCACCCATCATAAGGGTGAAGGCCGTCTCTTATAAGAAAGGACAGATAAACAAGAGAAAAGCATGATATATTTATTTAATCAAAGCTATAGGTGACAGGGGAGCCTTCAGAAATGAAGGGCCAAAGCCCTGAGAAAACTGTGTAATTTCTATGCTTAGGTTTGAGGAAGAATGGACAATCATGTAGAAATGAAACATTGTTAGACAAAAACGATTTGATCTTAACAATGGCCTGGAGGGGTGGGGGCACCAACAGGGCCTGTCTGTTTAGATTCTTCTTGGCTTCTTCCAAGTTTGAGGCAGGATCCCCCTGGAATGGGAGTGTTCATGAGAGAAAGGAGAGGTTAGGTTTTATGACTTACTGTGGGGGAGAGGAGTTCTAGTTTCTCTGACCTGCCTTGAGAAAGAGAAATGGAGACAGGAGGCCATGAGAAGGTTAGAGAGCCCTTACTTCCCACAACCTTGTGGTCTTCTTTAGTTCGAAGTATTCAGCCTGCCAAAGTGCCATAATTTGGAATATTGTGTTCCAAGCCCCAACTTAAGTTTGGAATCAGAACCAAATTGGTCTGGACAGTTGATCAAGAATAGTCCCTCTTCCTTTTCCTCCTACCACACTGCTGCTCAGCCTCTGCTCTAAATAGCAAGCCATAACCAGGAGCAGAGAAAAGGAAAAACTTCTCTTTTCTCATGGATAGAATTCACTTTTTGAGGCAAACCCTCCTTCATGATAGTAATAAAAGTTTGGAAGCTGGAAAGCCAATGGAAACATATTGACTAACTAAATAGGCCAAAGAAAGCTGAGTTCTTAAATATGAGTACCAGAGGCTCGTCAGACATCCGAGGACTGCCAGAAGATGAGTCTGAAGACTAAGAGAAAAGATACTGCAGGCATAAAATACAAACAGGGTTCTAGTTTATAAAAACCAACCATGCAAATAATGAGAGCAATTTCTGGAAAATAAAAATCTGAAAGCAGAGATGAACATTTCAATAGATATGCTGGAAGATAATTTTCTGTAGAGCAAGAAGACCCAAGACACGAAAAATAACAGAGAGAAAAAAATGCAAATTAGAGGTTAGAGAATGTCCAAAAGGCTAAGTATCTACATAAAATGAATTCTGGAAAGGGAAAAAGGAAATAGTCAATGAAATAGCTTAAGAAAATTTCTCAGATTTAAAAGTCTCATTGAGCTTGACCACAATAAATGGAAACAGATCCTCACTGAGGAGTATCAATGCAATATTTCAGAACACTAGAGTCAAAGAGAAAATCCCAAAGCTTCCAGAAAGAAAAAAAAAATTTAAGAAATAACCAACATTTAGAACTGCTTCAGATTTCTCAGTAAAGCAGTGGAAATTAAAAGAAAATGAAGATATTCTGAGGGAAAATTGTTTCCAATTTAGAACTCTATGCCAAGACAATTAAATTTTAATGTGGACTAAGGCCATTTTTAGATATACAAGATCTTAACAGTTTTCTCTCCTATGTTCCTTCTCAGGAAGCAATTATAAGAAGCATCATCAAAACTAGAGATTAAAAAGAGGACATCATCTGCTTCAACTGCTCCTGTTGCTGTTTATACAAGATGTGTCAGCGGCTGCATCGGTTGTGACCACCAGGATGGCTATCATGGTGGTACATGCCCTTTATCCTCAGCCTCCAAGTGTGCTACCCAGCTACCTTAGACCAACATATCAAGACTACCACCCCTTTCCCACCCTCCCAGCCAGGGATGCCAGCTTCTCCCTACCTGACACAGTATCTACCATCCAACCCAGCCCAGACCATGAGCCCACCAGCTTAGCATGAGACCTTGGCTGGAGGTGCAGCTACTCCCTACCCTGCCAGCCAGCCTCCATCCAACCCAGCCTACATGGAGCTCCCGAAGGCAGCCCCCTGAGCATGCCCCTGCCTTTCTGGCTGCCACTCGATTATGCTGTGTGTGGGGGTGGCATGCAGGCACAGTTCCTTACTCCTCTGCACATGGTATGTGTGTCCTGTCTGTGTGTGTGGCTTCTTCTGATGCTGATGAGGAGGGGCACAATCCTGGCCAGAATGGGCTGGGGTCAAACTTTGTTCTCTTCCTCCCTTGAAATTATGCTTCCTGAAATCCCAAGCAACATTCATAGAATGGGGTGGGAGTTCTTTTCCAGCTCACCCTAGGGTGACCGGTGTGGCCTATCACACTAGGAGAGAGCAGCCTTTTTGGGTACCGTGTAGATGTATTTCAGCAGGATGGGCAGCCACTGCTTGAGGCTGTGGCTTGTCCCCAGGATTTGGGGTGCCCTTTGCAGAGCCAGGGCCATTATGGAGGGAAGTAGGTGAACTTGAGATCTGGCCAAGCTGGGTTTTAGTCCTTTGGGAAGATGCTCCCACTGCTCCATAGAGCTGGTGCCATACACAGTGGAAGTTGGGTGGCCTCCTGATGCCAAAACCCCTCAGGCAGGGCCCCACCCACTCTGACAAGTACCTGCCTAGATTGCCCCTGCATCTTGCCTGTGACCACTTGGAGGGCCACATCCACTCATGGCCTAGCTGCCCACAGAGAAGTTTTTTTGATCTTGTTGGCACTAGCCCCTGACACAGGTGGACAGGGTGGCCTCTGTCTACTAACACGCTCAGGTCTCTTTCCTGGAGTGTTTTTGTTTTACTTTTAGCCAAAGATTTCGCATGGTTTTGTTTTCTGTTTCCAAATGTATGTGATAGTTGTGAAACTGAAATCCCCGGGTCCTGCAGGGAAATTGGCCTACAGAGAGGGACAGCTTGACAACTCTGATGGTCCCTGGTTCCCCAATCCCAGCCTCATGGAATATCCAATACTTCAGACATGACTACTTCAGTGTTCCTGTCCCTTGTTGGTGTCTCACCAGATCTGTCTTAGTTTTGCATCTGTCACCATGTTTCTAAGCCAAGTGTCTGCACCTTTGTTTATAATAAATGCAGATATTTAGAAGAAAACAAAAAATAAAAATAAAAAGAGAAAGACAGATACAGGAAACCCAACTCACATGAGAAGTAAAGAAAATCCCTGAGTCGTGCAACTAAGCCAGGCCAGAATCTAAGATCACTGGCTCACCTTTAGATCCCCTTTCATTTCTTTTTTTTATCAAGTTTCATGACCATAATTGAACAATATGGTTGGACAAGATTTATTCTGAAAGTTAAGTGCCCCTTGGGGGCCATATTGTTTGTCCCACTACTTCCTACTCCTCAGAAGCAATTCCTTCCATCTCCTTTGGCATCTCTTTTGTCATTTGCCTTGAAGTAGTTAAATAACACACGTATAGTTCTATTTGAGTTTTCCTTTCTAACCATTTCCTATTTATTCCCTACTGAAGAAGGTTCTCTTTCTTTCTCATTATCACCACCCCCCAACAACAACATACCCCACACTTTTAGATGGGTCTCTTTATCTTGAAAGTTGTTTTTTTGCCTTGACTTCCATCCATATTGCACTAAAGCTTTGGCTTTTGTTTCTTGTCACTCAAGATTGGTTTTGGTTTGATACATGTCTGTGACCTGATGATTGAATCTATGGGTTGGAAGGAAAGCACAGACAGAAGGAAGCAAGTAAAAATAAAGTTTTCTATAATCAAGACAAGCATACAAATGTGTGAATAAGATTTTCAACAGAGACCACACAGGATACAGGGCAAAATAGAGAAAGTGATAATAAGTAGACTTATCAGGGCAGCACACGTGAGAAATAAAAGTAAATTCAAGATCAAAGAAAATATTCGGCTTTCTTACTTTGGATACAAATTGGCAATTAGCCTACACCACCTTCCACAGTGATCACAGGAAGGCTACTCAATCCAAACAGGAAGTTTCACCCTCAGAAATTTTAAAAGCCCCTAAGGTGAACTTGGACTCTTTTTATCTGCCCAGAGACTCTCCTTGCCACAGCAGACCCTCTCTTGGACAAGTGCTCCTCTCTCCAGGCTAACCATGTGGTTCTCACAGGGATTGCTTGTCCTAAACATATTATCTTCCTGTCGTGTTGACTGAGTCCAAGGTAAACATGTGACCGAAGACCAAGTGAACCAGAATCCTTCCCTGGGATTTTTGAAGATTGTAACAGAGGGAAGACAGAGTTCAGAAAATGCTACTCCAAATTATGCAACCTTGGTATACTGATTACGCTGAGCTGAAAGCACTTGAAAAACAGCAAATGCTGAGAGAGGATTTTTCTGACCTTTCCTTATGTGCCTAAAGACAGATCCTCCACAAAGAACTCTAATTCCATCAATCTCCTTTCTGGGAGTTTCATTAACCAGGAAAAATTAATGCGTATCACAGAACAGGAAGACTAAAAATTGACACCACACCCAGACAACTTTGTTATGGCCTATCACTTACTCTTCCAAGGACCCATTCATCTTCCCGAAAATCATTTTCTGTCCTGTAAGTTGCCTACATCCTCCCTTCTCTCTCCCCTAAGAAGACCACTCTCCCCCTTCACTTGTTTGTTGAATATTCCCTCTTTTTCATGTGAGGTCCCTGTGCATGTGATAAATTTGTCCATCTTTTCTCCCATAAATCTGCCTGTTATCAGTTTATTTCATAGACCCAGCTATTGAACGTCAGAGAGTAGAGGGAGAGTCTTTCTTCACAGGGAAGGTCTTTCTTCACAATGTCATGTGCCACCTAAAAAGCAGAACTTCTGAAGTACAAGAGATCCCCTTATCCATGGGGGATGTGTTCCAAGACCTCTCCTGGTGGGGTCCTGAAACCACAGATACTAATGAACCCTATACTCCATGTTCTCTCCTACACAGTAACGAGCAGGTAGCGTCCACAGTGTGGATGCACTGGACAAAGAAAGGATTCATGTCCTCGGTGGATCAGAGCAGCATGGAGTGAGATGGAGTGAGCATGGAGTGAGATCTTGTTATGCTACTCAGGAGGTAGAACAATTTAAAATTTAAAATTATTTATACCTGAAGTTTCCCATTTAATAATTTTGGACCACTGGTGACCACAGGTAACTAAAACTGCAGAAACCATGAATGGGGTTGGATGACGGACTAGTGTATGTACGAGGAAGGTGGATATTGGGTAACAATTAGTAGCCTCTGCCACAGTTGCCCACTGAGATGTCACAGGATATGAAAACCAAAATTTTTCCTGCCTTTTGTTTGAGGCACCGTTAAAGAATAACTCAGAGACTTCTCATGCAGTTTGTTGCTATTTCTATGCATAATAATGCGTACAAATTGTCAATCATATGTGAGGAAGTTGGATAAAAGATGAAGTCAAAGAACAAAGGCAAAACTGTGATTCTAGAGAGAGAAAAGAGACGGGAGGAAAGCCCGTAGAGTATAGAAATAGCGCATTTTGTTCACATGCACCTGGGCGAATTGTTGAGCTGACAACTGACTAAGAAGTTAGAATGGACATTTTGTGTTGGACACAATTTGAGCTGTTTGTACATTCTCCCAGAAACCTTGAAGGTTTGGCTGTGGAGCGTGTGAGACATCTCTGGGCAATGCCTGTCCTGCCTTTACGCCGTGGTGAGGGCAGCCCTGCAGCATTTCTCTCTTTATAGTCTCACTTTAGTATTTATCAGCACCCATAGGAGAGACTTCAGGTTACGCAAATTTACAAAGGAAATGGATTTTAAAACTCATTCCATATTTGAATCCCTCAGGGAGTTTAAGGATATGACAAGAGGATTGAAGAGGTGAGAAAAAGGGACACTGAGAAAGTGGCTACCACTGCAGAAAGTTCTGCAGTGAGCTTGGTGCATACCTCCCAACCAGGAACATGTGTGGTGGGGGAGGTGGGTCAGGACTATCTTTGCCTCTTCATCTCAAGTCCAGCAGAGTCCATGGAACACTAAACCGCCTCTGGCTGGGATATTTGCGTAGATTTCTTGCCATTCTGAGCACCCTCCCCAACCCCATTCTGTTTTGTGGAAGAGCTGGAAGACGTCTGCTCCCGTTGGGCACCAAGCATAACGATGGAGTCTTTGGAAGGACTCCTGGAGAAGCTTTGATTTGTGATATAGAGGAGACTGGTGCTTGACTTGACAAAGTTAAAGCAGAAACTGTGGCCTGGAGCCTGCCTCCCTGTTAGAATATCCAGAGTAAGAAGCACTAACCTAATGCTTTGGTGGCAGCACCTCAGAGCAATTGGGCTGAAATGGGTCTATGTCATGAGCAAAAAAGAAGGTGTGGGGTGCGTCTCACACACTTGAACATTGCACTGTATATCAATGCAGTATTTATTAACTAATTAATACAAAACACTCTAATAGAACCCCAATGTCCTGGCATATCAGAGGGTTTGGAGGAGTCTGGGAAGCCCTAAAAACAGCCAGATAAGCTATCCATTAGTATTTTCTACCTCTGTTGCCATCTATCTCAACACAGGTACTACTGTGTCTGCCATCAATGTACTTGGGCCTGGATGAAGTGTCTCTATGCAGAGATGGGGTTCCACACAAAGAGTGTCACAAAAGGCTAAGCAATTTCCCTTTTAAAAACCCACGTAGAATTCTTGAGCCTGAAGAATCTAACCCCACATATTAGATTCACCTGGGAGCTTTAAAAAATGCTCTGGCTTATGCTCCAAACCCAGATCAATTAAACTTGGATGTGTGGAATTGTTCTCCAGGCACCAATATATTAAAAAGGTCCTTGAGGGATTCTAATGTTCCTTGTAGGTAGAGAATTGACTAGCAGTAAAGCAATGGGAAGGACGTTGACCAAGTTGTTTGATCAAGAGTGAACACAACTACTGATTTGGTAGGGAGGCTGCTTTCCCAGTCTTTTCAAGAAACTCTGGCCCCCAAAGAATATTTAAACAGTTTTTAATTCAAAATTCAACTTACATTTCAAAACCATACAGGGTTAAGGTGGCTACAGTCTCCATAGAGGTAAAATCTCACTCTCCTGGATCCTGGGGCAGGATAGAAGACTTTCACAGTGGTCTCTCGTCCTTCAGAGATGCCCTGTGACCTCCCTCATTTCCTAACCTTCACCTTTCTCTCTTCTCTTTCCCCTATGTTTACTGTTTAGCCCTCCTGTGTGTCTGCCCAATGACCCTCTGTCTCCTACCTCCTTCAATCTTTATAAAGTCTTACACCACTCAGACTTGGCTGCCTCCTTTAAGCCAGTAGCTTTTTTCCTCTGCACAGTTTCTACAGGTTTGCAACCTCTAATCAAAGCACCTGAAGACTTCCATCGAGGCAGGATGAGAAAGAAGGAAGTGTGGAGAAAGGAGAGTCTTCCCCTGCAACTCATTAAAAAACAGTATTAAACTTGAATCTGTGAAAGTGTGACCTGAAACTAAACCTCGCTATGAGAATTGCCCTTCTCATGACACTTGGAAGTGTACATCTGGTCTTCCCAGGTGGGTACTTTCTAGATTCAGCAGTCCAGAGGTACCACTGTGATCTATTTTTACTCTCAGAACACTTCTGATGCTAAATGTGTAGGTTTATCTCATACCAACAACCGATTTTCCAATTCTCCAGACACAAACCTGGTGTCTGATGACTCAATTCAATGGAATTAGTGTCAGAGCCCACAAGTTAAGGGCTTGCCCTACAAAACTGCCCCCACCTCACGTTGTTCCTACTTCAGATGCCAGTTGAAAGTCCCAGGTTGCTTTTTCCATACTTCTGATTGTAAAACCATAAATCGAGAGTGCCCACAATGCCCTTGTTAGGTTTGATCATTTGCTATAATGGCTCACAGGAAAAATGGTTTACCTACTATTACCAGTTTACTAAAAAGCATGCAATTCAGAAACAGCCAAGTGGAACAGATGTACAGGGTCAGGTGTGTGGGAGGGGAGGCACAGAACTTCCAGGGATCTTCAGGTGCACCCCCCTCCAGCACCTCACTGTTTTCATCAATGTAGAAGTTCTTGGAATGCCATCACTTTGGGGTTTTATTGATGTGACATTAAATAGGCAGGATTGATTAAATCATTAGCCATTGCTGGATAACTCAATCTCTGGCCCCTCTTCCCTCCCTGGAGGTTGGAGTAGGGGAGGGGAGCTGAAAGTTCTCATCCTTTAATCATGCCTTGATCTTTCTGGTCACCAGCCCTATGTTAAAGCTATCTAGGGGCCTATCTAGAGTCATTTTTTAAGACTGAACTCAGGCTTAGTTGAAAGGGACTTGTTGTGAATAACAAAAGATGTTCCTCACATTCCTATTACTCAGGAAGCTGTAAGGGTTTGGTGGCTCTGAGTGCCAGGAACCAGGGAAGAAGATCAAATATATGTTTCTTGTTATATCACAATATCATTGGTACTAAGTTCAGGGACCACACCCTCTTCTAGCTGAAGAGCAGACACATGACTTGATCTGGGCCGATCAGATGTCTCTCCTGAAATACAAATCTTGAGCAGGAAGACAAAAATAGAATATCAATGTTGTGGTTGTAGTCATCCCAGCAGAAAGGAAGCTCCTGTCAAGGTGGCTTCCAGTGAGAGGGCATCATGCTTGTTCCTGCTTCTCAGCCTCCAGAGCCACCTGACCCCATGCCTCCCACATCCAGTTCTCTATTCTCCTTTTTGCTTCTCTGAATCCTCAATAGGCTGATAATTTCCTCTTCTGTTGTTGTTTTGCTTTGTAGATGGGTTGATTGATGGTTTTCACGTGTTTGTTGTTCACTGTTGTGCCTACAATCAGTATAAGGAAGAAAGTAATAAAGATCAGAGCATAAATAAATAAAATAGAGACTAGAAAAGCAATAGACATTGAAGAAATTAAGAGCTGTTTTTTTGAAAAGAGAAACAAAACTGATAGTCCTTTAGCTAGACTAAGAATAAAAGAGAAAATTCAAATAAATGAAGTTATAAATGCAAATGGACACATTACAACTGACACCACAGAAATACAAAGAATCATGAGACTACTATGAACAATTATACATCAACAAATTAGATAACCTAGAAAAAATGAATATAATAAGTAGTAAGAAGATTAAATCAGTCATCAAAGAACTCTCAGCAAAGAAAAGATCAGGACCTGATAGCATCACCTGTGAATTCTACCAAACATCTTAAAAGGAATTAATGCCAATTATTCTCAAACTCTGAAAAAAATTGAAGAGAGGGGAAATTTTTCAAACTTATTTTATGAAGCCAGCATTACCTTGATAGCAAAGCCAAACAAGAACACTACAAAAAAAGGAAGGTAGGAAGGAAGGAAGGAAGAAAGGAAGGAAGGGAGGAAGGAAGGAAGGAAGGAGAAGGGAGGGAGGAGAAGGGAGAGAGGGAGGGAGGAAATTCTGAGTCAATATCCCTGATGAACATAAATGCAAAACTTCTCCATAAAACATCAACAAACAAAATTAGTAGCACATTAAAAGGCTCACATACCAAAATGAGTTGGAATTTATCCCTGGGTTGTAAAGATGGTTCAACATATGAAAATCAGTACATACCATGTAGACATAATGAAGGAAAAGAATGACCATCTTAATACATGTAAAAAAATTTTGAAAAAAATTCAACATCCTTTCATGATAAAACCTCTCAACAATTAGCTATGAAAAGAATGTAGCTCAAGGTAATAAAGTCTACACAAGTAACAAGCCCACAACTAAATTCACACCCAACAGTGAAAAGCAGAAAGCTTCTCCTCTGAGATCAAGAATAGGACAAGGATCCTCACTCTCACTGCTTGTATTCGATATAGTAATGGAAGTTCTAGCTAGAGCAAGTAGGCAAGAAAAAGAAACAAAAGACACACAAACTGGAAAAAAAGAAGTAAACTTACCTTACATAGAGAAAACCTTAAAAACTCCACAAAAAAGGCAGCTTCTGTAGCTCAGTGGGTAAGGGCGCTGGCCACATACACCGAGGCTCACGGGTTCGAACCTGGCCCAGGCCAGCTAAAACAACAATGACAACCGTAACAAAAAAAATAGCCGGGCATTTTGGAGGTGCCTGTGGTCCCAGGCTACTTGGGAGACTAGGGCAAGAGACTTTCCTGAGCCCGAGAGTTTGAGGTTGCTGTGAGCTATGGAGCTATGACGCCACGGCACTCTACCCAGGGCGACAGCTTGAGACTCTGTCTCGGAAAAAAAAAAACAAAAAAACAAAAACTCCACAAAAAAAATCTGTTAGAACTAATAAACCAATTCAGTAAAGTTGCAGTATACAAAAATCAGTAGGGTTTCTTTACACTAGCAATGAGCTATTCAAAAAAGAAATCAAGAAAATAATCCCATTTATAATAGCTGCAAAAACATTAATTGCTTAAGAATAAATCTAACCAAGGAAGTAAAAGATCCGTACACTGGAAACCACGAAACATTGATGAAAGAAGTAAAAAAAAAAAAAACTCAAATAAATGGAAAGATGTCCCATATTCACATATAGGAAGAATTAATATTGTTAACATGTTCTTTCTATCCAAAGGAATCTACAGATTCAATGTCCTTGCTTTCAAAATTTTCATAAAATTTTTCTTTTTGGGGGGAAAAAGAAAAATGCAATTCTAAACTTTGGAACCACGAAGACCCTCAATAATAAAATGTGTTGTATACTAGAAACTGCTAAGAGATTAGATTTCAAATGCTCTCAGCAAAAGAAAAAGATAATTAAAGTGCTAGATAAGTTTATTAGCTTGAGTAAATCATTTCAAAACACACATTAGAACATCACATGTATACCATAAATATGTACAATTTTTATTTGTCAATTATACCTCAATAAAGCTGGAGGAGAAAATGAAACTCACTGTCAACAATGCATGGGGCACTGCACATTTATTGATGTTTTATTTAATAATCAATAACACCTAGGTCTATCATGAGTGCAAGGAATAAAAGTGTCTCAGCAGGACCTCAGGGGTTCCAGAAGCAGCTCTGTATTGTGACATTTTTTTTTTTTTTTTAATCTCTTTGGGCTCCATGTCTTCCTCTATAGATGTCTGCATATCTTCTGGGCCATTCCAGGAAGGTTACACATAACATCCCACCTTCCTATCCTATCCTCCAGCCTGCACTAACAAGGAATTCTCGCCAGACTCTCTGGAGTTACTTTTCTGTATCACTTGGGTGTTACTTTTTCAATAATTCCTGCCAGCTCAGTATAAATAATGACATAGCATCCTTCCTTTCTCTGGGTGGCATTCATTAGAATCACATAGTCAGACAACATTTGAGCCAGAGACTCATGTGGGACAATCCCGTGTAACAGCAATGTCCTCAATGCCCTGCAAGATCCTTCCGGAAGCCCGGCCTGGCTTCCGTGTGAGGAGGGATAACAAACGTGATGATTCCTCTGAGGTTCTGTGAGTGTAGGTTCTTCTTCCAGTCAGCAGGCAGACACCAAGGTGACTGAAGAGCTCAAGCTTGAGAGCCAGGCAGACGTGGAATTCATTCCTGGATATGTTCCTGTGAACTTGGGTGAGAGAGTGACACTCTCTATGCCTCAGACTCGTCATTTGTAAATGGGAAGAACAGTGTGTACCTCCTGTAATAAGACAAAGAAAAGTCCCTGGAGCAACTGGGGCAGTCAATACTTTGCTTTGACACAGTGGAGCTGGCAATTTTTCTAGCTCTGGGGACATGGAACTCCAAGATCAAGAAAGAGACTTTTGCCTTTAGTCTGCCACATCACTACAACAGTATACTTACCTGCTCCGACACTGACAAAGTTTAGGCTTTCCCTTGAACTGACGAGGTACCTCTACACAGGTTGCTTTAGTAACGTCTGCAGTAGTTGGCTCCTCCATTTGATTTTTTCTTTCCTCAGAGATATATAATTCAAGTAAGAAAGATCTGTGTGGAAAATAAAATGTTCCCCTTATTCCATCTAATTAGTACTAGGATAATATTTCTAGATAAGTTAATCTGTCATCTTTTCGTTTTTCCTTTCTTTCTGAGTTTAGAAGAGTATAACAATCTCAGTGTTTTTTATATATTTAGGGCACTGGTTCTCTGTCTGGGCAATTTTGTACCAGGGAATATGAATATTATAGATATTTGTTAATATCTGTAGATATTTTGATTGTCACACCCAGGAAACAACATTACTGGCATCTGGTGGGCAGAGGCCAGGGAGCTGCTAGGGAATGTTAATGTACAGGACAGTCCTCCACCACATGGTACACGTCAACAGCAGCAAAGTTGAGAAATTCTGATTTAGAGTGAGGTTGTTCAGCTTACACAATCAGGAGAAAATTCGTTTTTATTTGTTGGCTCAGCAGCCTCACTTCTAAGACAAGCATCTGCCTTTAAACTTCTTTGGCCCCCTTCCCCCCTCTAGCTCTGACAAACAGCTGCTTCAAAATAGTAACATGCAAAATAGTAAGTCTATCTTAAACATATAGAGTCAAGAAATTCAGAGTTAAGGTTTAAAAATTCGAGGCTGGCACCCAGCTATTAAAAAAAGACAAATCCTGAAGGTGTCAGGGTGTGTGTTGGAGATAAAGTGTTAAGCTAAGCTTTCAACTCCAACCCTGCTACTTTGGGCTTGTGTGGGCTTAGGCCAGACACTCTCTGCTCTCCTGGGGTCGTGGTTCTGTGGTTTCCTTCTGAGTTCTATAGAACTTGAAGAAATAAACACTGGCAATATACTAAGCAAAGAGATGGAGACATGAGCTGTTTAAGGTTTGGAATCTAAATTTCTCTCTTTCTTTTCTTTTTCTTTTCTTTCTTTTTTTTTTTTTTTGAGACAAAGTGTCACTCTGTCACCCTGGATAGAGTGCCATAGCATCATAGCTCAAAGCAACCCCAAACTCTTGGACTCAAGTGATCCTCTTGCCTCAGTCTCCAGAGTCGGTGGGACTATAGGCGCCCACCACAATGCCGGATAGTGTTTCTATTTTTAGTAGAGATGGGGTCTTGCTGTTGCAAGGCTTGTCTCAAACTCCTGAGCTCAAGTAATGCAATCGCCTTGGCCTCCCAGAGTGCTAGGATTACAGGTGTGAGCCATTGTGCCTGGCTTTGGAATATAAATTTGTAAATACCATCTCTTTGATAAAACCACTAAAGTTTGGCACTTTATGTTCTAAATTCTTAAAATTTAAATCGTGACTATTGTTTATATTACTTATCTGGTCAATAAATCAATTAACTTTCATTTTTTTGAGGTTATAACTACGAATAATAGGATGGCATGCCAAAAAGCATTGGAGTGAGAGATAGAAGAAAAGTGGATTTCAGCCCCACCTCGAGTGTTTAATTTTTGAAAAAGTTTCATAACTTCTCTGAGACTCCCCTTCCCCTTCTAAAAAACAGGGAAAATAACTTCTACCTCATGGATGGACGTTGTATATAAAGCACCAATTAGAATTCAGGAGCATAGAAGGCCTCAATAAAAAGCCTTATTATAAAACAAGACACCTCTTTAGTAATAGAGTCAAACTGTACACATATAAAAAGGTAAGTTTGAAGCCATGAATGACACGGCAGTCTGCCTTGAGATGTGAGAGGATTATGAAGTGATCACACATGATTACCTAGCCCAGTGCCCAGTGTAAATAGTATTTACATGAATAACATTTGTATGAAGGCAGAAAGAAGGACCAGGACACCAAAGGTAGAAAAGCCACAGGCATATTCAGGGATCATCAAACAGTCATAATAAGCATGTTTACAAAAGTGTGGTCAGAGGTGAGACTGGATAAATAGTTGGTCTGTACTAGTCAGATACCAGCACAGTTACCGTGGATAGCAACCCCCACACAAAATGTAATGAAGTGCATTAGTAGGGATTTATTCTGAAACTCTGCAAGTCAGCTGAGGTTCAGTTAATCTATTAATAGATAAGGCTTGGTGGGGTAGCTCTGATTCCATGACGCATTAGGTGGCTTGGATCTAAGCCACTGAGCTTCTTCATATGTGTTGTTCCTGGGGCCAACGCTAAAGGTGTCACAGGAATCCAGGGCATGTTCTTCTCATGGCAGGTCTAGAGCATAAGAGCCAAGCCAAACTCATAAAAAGCACACATGAGATCTTTGTTCCTGCAACATCTACTCATATTCCATTATCAAAGCAAGTCATACAGGGTAAGGAAGTAGAGTCAGTGAAAGGGCATAGCAAAGTTACAAGGCAAAGGTATAAATATGCCTATACAGATCTACATAGCATATTTATGAGTGAAGAATGGGGGCCAATAGTTCAATCTATCACAATGCCATGAGAAGGCAGATCTAACATGTGTGTGTATGAAAGCTATTAAAAAATGGTTGCAGCTGAGCCTAGTGGCTCACACCTGCAATCCTAATACTCTGGGAGGCCGAGGTGGAAGGATTGCTTGAGGTACTAGTTCAAGACCAGCCTGAGTGAGACCGTGTCTCTACAAAAAATAGAAAAATCAGCCAGGTGTAGTGGAACACGCCTGTAGTTCCAGCCACTCAAGAGGCTGAGGCAGGAGAATCACTTGAGCCCAAGAGTCTGAGGTTGTTGTGAGCTATAATCATGCCACTACACTCTATCTATCCCTGGTAACAGAGTGAGGCCCTGTCTCAGAAAAGGAGAGAGAGAGAAGGAAGAAAAGAAAGAAAATAAAGAGGTTGCTATAGAAGCATTTTGGAAAGAAGTGATGTGTTCAGAGCTACAGCAAGTACAGATTGGATGAAGGAAGACAGTGACAATTAGAAAATATTTCCAGCTGGGTACAGTGGCTCAAGCCTGTAATCCTAGCACTCTGGGAGGCTAAGACAGGTGGATTTCTTGAGCTCACAGGTTCGAGACCAGCCTGAGCAAGAGGAGAGAGACCCCGTCTCTAAAAATAGTCAGGCATATGGCCGGCACCTGTGGTCCCAGCTACTCTGAGCCCAAGAGTTTGAGGTTTCTGTGAGCTATGACACCACGACACTCTACCTAGGGTGACAAAGTGAGACTGTAAAAAAAAGAGGGAGAGAGGAAGGAAGGAAAAGAAAAGACTTCTATGGCTAGGAGAAAATGCATGAGGAATGGCACTTTAGAGGGGACATTGGAAAAAGAGATAAAGGGTGACAAGAAGGATCGAGAATATGACATTTAAACAATTTAACTGTTCATAGACTATTGGGTGGGGATGGTAGCAAAAAAAGAAAGGAATCATCAGAGATCAATTTGAAATTTGAGGGTTTAGATTTTCTAGTCTAGAGGAATGGTAAATCTAGTCATAATAATAGTGTCTATATTTTACTGCATACATATATTTTGCCAAACACTATTAAGAATTTTATAGACTTTTTAAAACCTTCTCAATGAGTATATTTAACCCAGTGAGATAGGTTCAGTTCTTATCTCCATTTTTAAGATGTTATAACAAATTATATAACTTACCCAAGATCACTAAAAGTGGTAAATCATGACTGAGAGTCAGTGGCAGCTCTGAAGCCCACCCAATAGCACTAATCATTTATTTTCTCATTTCATACCCTGTTCTATGATTGAATTGTGCATATTTCATATCAGATTGCATTACACATTGACCTATTTCCTTGAAATTCTATAGACATTTAGAATTGAAAAAATAAGACAGAAATAACTGATTCTGGTCAACAAAAATGGCCATGTTTGACTTGAGTTTCATCTACAATTATTTTGTGGAAAAGCCTTTCATTTAATAACTTTTGTTCAATAGTCCTATTTCCCACTCCTCCCTACTCTAACATCTCACGTACAAATACGAAGTAGAGACTGTGAGTAGAAGTAAATGCCCCTCCATGTATTCTCAGCAGTGGACAGCCATTCCCTGAGTGGGCGGGTGCTTCCAACCGTATGGTTCTTGAAACTAGGAGGACACCATTTCAATGAGTATTCTTAATTATTGTCTCCAGTTTACTACTTAACTGTCCTCTCCATATTCCCATTTGACAGTTTTGAGGATTAAGCCTTCACACGTTGAAAGGCTCTCTGAGTCTATGTTCCAGTCCTCTGCGGTGCCATGGTTTTAACTCTTTCCATTTCTTCCCAAATTTTTAGCTCATCTTTGAATTACATCGACATTCTGCATGAGTAATAGACACAGAAAAGTAGAAAAAGTTTCTTAAATATCCCCTTCAATTATTTTACAAAATACTTCTCTTAAATTTTGATTGATACTTCATTATTACTTTTTTTTTCCTTTGAGACAGACTCTCACTCTGTTGCCCTAGGTAGAGTGCAGCAGCAGCATCTTAGCTCACTGCAACCTCAAACTCCAGGGCCCAAGCACTCCTCCTGCCTCAGCTTCCCTAGGAATGGGGACTATAGGTGTCCACCACTATGACTAGCAAATTTTCCACTGTTAGTAGAGACAGCAAACTTTTCTATTTTTTGTAGGGGCCAAGTCTTACACTTGCTCAGGCTGGTCTCGAACTCCTGACCTTAAGCAATCCTCCTGCCTCAGCCGCCCAATGTGTTAGGATTATGGCATGAGCCACCGCGTCTGGCCCTTAGTTATTACCTTCTAGAAAAGCACCTGTCCATGATTGAGATCCAGAAAAATGTTCTGGTTTTGATACTGGTTTTGGGTCCTGAGAGAAAGTGCTTCAGACACAATGCTGGAGGTGGTTTTTTCCAGTTGAGTTTTAAAAATATATAAATTGTCTTTTTGACTGCTATAGAAGAAAGAAAAGAAAGCTGTTGCTTTTTTACTTCCCAAGAATTTGTCAAGTGTCTTCTTGGACTAAGGTGCAAGCCCAGTGGCTATCCCGAGGAGGCCAATGGGTCAGTCTCAGGCAGACAGTTAGCACCTGCCAGGAAGCACAGCAAGCAACCCCTTCAACATCCACAGAGCTCAATTATTTTCAAGTCAACTTTTTGTTTTTGTTTTTCTAACACGCAGCCAATCTTAAAGGTGCCATTTCTAACGATCTTCATGCTCTTTTTAAAGAAGGCTGAGATTGGAGGGAGTTAAAGTGGGAAATTCATCCTGTGTTTGTAGAGATGATCTCATTTTGGTTCCAAGAAAGTCAGTGAACTGTTCCTTTCCATATGGAAGCAACTGTTTGTTCAGTGTTCACCAAAAATGCTCTGGAAAGTGAGCCCAGGATAATACCTGAAACACAGGAAGGAAGAAAAATGATGAGTGAAATTTAAAAACATGAGAGTAAATATGTAAGGCTAGCTGTACTAGATTTATTAAGAGTACTTATGCGATGCAGCAAAGAATTTTAAGTAGCAATCTACTCTAGTGATCAGAGGGAGGCAGAAGATAGGAGATAAGTCATTTAACTTCCTTGTTCCTATGCCATTAATTTCTAAGTTCTCTATGAATTTCTTAAACTTATTTAAAATTCAAAGTGCTTTGAAAATTGTGCAGCGCATTACTACAAAGTATCATTATTCTATTCACAATATGAGGATTACAGAAATGGGCTTAGCCCAGTGTTATGTCTCATATAAAATTTATCAAAATCAGTATAAAACACTTCATTATGAAAAACCGTTATAATGAGCGTGACTAAAGGGATAGTGATCTTGGAGTTGGAATACCTGGGTTTAAGGATTGGACCTTCTAGTCTTAGCTGTATCCTTCTTGGAAACACTTCCACATCTCTGAGTTCCAGGTTGATCCTGTGCCAATGGGAGTAACGCATGCTCTGTCGGTCTCATTGGAATGCTGGGAATGAGAAGCACCTATGGGGAAGCCTTTGAAAAGAAGAGACTCCCACAGGGATGTAAGACTTTCATTGTTATCTTCATGTTGAAAACATGACTTAAAAAAGAAAATAAAAGGGCTCCGCACCTGTGGCTCAAGTGGCTAAGGCGCCAGCCACATACACCTGAGCTGGTGGGTTGGAATCCAGCCCAGGCTCACGAAACAACAATGGTGGCTGCAACCAAAAAATAGCTGGGTGTTGTGGTGGGTGCCTGTAGTCCCAGCTACTTGGGAGGTGGAGGCAGGAGACTTGCCTGAGCCCAGGAATTGGAGGTTGCTGTGAGCTGTGATGCCACGGCACTCTACTCAAGGCAACAGCTTGAGACTCTGTCTCAAAAAAATAAATGAAGAAATGAAAGGCCTGGCACAATGGCTCACACCTGCACTCTGGGAGGCAGCGGCAGGTGGACTGCTTGAGCTCATGAGTTGGAGACTGGCCTCAGCAAGAGCAATACCCTGCCTCTAAAAATAGCCGGGAGTTGTGGCGTGCACCTGTAGTCCCAGCTATTTGGGAGACTGAGGCAAGAGAATAGCTTGAACCCAAGAATTTGAAGTTGCCTGTGAGCTATGACACCACATCAATCTACTGAGGGTGACAATGTGAGACTCTGTCTCAAAAAGAAAAAATGAACAAACAAAAAACCATGAACTACCTATAAGTTTGATGACAAAGTATTTACTAAAAAGATAACAAGGCACCAAAATCTCCAAATACTATAACATCAACTTTCACCTTGCACCATTACATTTCTGCTAACAATAGAGAAGGAAATATTAAATATTTCTTATCTTGCAAAATATTATTTTGAGAAGATATGATAACACAGGTTTGCTGGCTCTTTCCCCCCATTCCCTTCTCCTCTAGTGCCTTCTAATGTATAACTGAGGTTCCTTTAAAATTCCTTCCCTATGTTACTTCCAACTCAAGCAGGTTCTCACATGGGCTCGGTTTACTCTATGACATCCACAGTCCATCTTTTCCCCAACTACTCTCCTTCTGTTTATTGCCCTCATGGCTCTAGGAGCTTCTCCCTCTTTGTCAAGTACCACTGCACCCAGAGGCCACAGTTCTGGGCAGCACCCTCCTGGGTATGAGTGTTCTGCTGCCATTTGTCTGCTGGCCCTCAAGCATAAGTTGCAGGATATTCCGCTGTGAGTTGGGAGGTGGGAGAGGTAGGATTCAGTCTCCGGTTAGACTATAGATGTACACAAAGAGTACAACTTAGAGAACACTCAGTCTTAGTTTTAATGACAGAGATCTTTCTCACTCATTACTAGGTTCTCACTAATTTTACACTGTTAAAATTAAAGGTACCACATTAGCCTCTGGATCATCTGCCCCCAGAAAATCAGGATAAGAGGAATTCTTTCATGAACATAGCAATGGTTTCTGCAGACATCTCTACCCTAAATAAAGACCCCTGATTCCTCAAAGAGGCCAAGACGGAGTTGGGGGAACTAGCTCTCAGTTTTAAGTTTCTTTAGATAGGTGTCTCTGGCTTCGCTCTATCTCCTTAGTTTCTTTAAAGCAAAGTCTTGTGTCTTCCTCTTCATTTTACATGCTTTGGAAAGATAGAACTAAACCTCCACCTGTTGTAATAAACAAAACATGACAGACGACCAAAAGTGTGAAAGCCAAAACCATGTGAAAAACTGCCTCAAAAGATGAGCGGCCCATTTGGAGGGAAAATATGTGGGTTGCTAGTGGGAGTTTCTCACTATTCAGTTTTTTACATAGACTCTTGCAAAGGGGAAAAAGTTAAGAGGAGGTGAAGTGGGGAGATCTAGCTAAGATTTCTTTAAAAGTTTTTAAAAGTCAGATTGCTATTAATCTATGGAAATATCACTTGCAAATATTAGAAATCCCCTCCAAAATAACCTCCATGTCAATCTTCTCGGAAAACATGATATGCAAAAGCAAATCAGTCACATATAAGGACACCTGTGGCCTGGAGGGTGACAAGGAAGAAAAGGATGAAGAGGTTGCACAGGAGGGCAAAGAGGAAATGTGCGGATCTTGTTTCTCACTACCACAGCAATAGTTACAACTGTGTTGGAGAGTTTGAAGTACATAATGAGAGTTTTGAAGTCTTTGTCCCTTGGTGGCACTCTTCTTTGTACAAGATACCAAAAGTCATTGCCATCAAAGCTATTATCTTTGATGACTGGGGTCGGAAAATAGAAACGGAATTAATTTAAAGTTTATCACAGTGAACAAATTCTTAACAGTCATTTTTGATTGTTTCATTGTTTCTATTTTGCCACATTTATTAACGAGTGCACTTATTCACCCAAAGGAATAATGAACTTACACAGTGCAGAATTGGATACAAAACCCATTGGATTTCTTCAACCCACTTCCATGAGTTTTAAGGCATAAATTATAAGCATTCAAAGCTTCCCTTGGTTGATTATTTGGGAGAGATGGAATAGAACCCCACTTTTGCTTTGTTGGTTTTCTGAAATTAATCCATAAAGATGGATGGCTTATGAGGCTGCTAAAGGTGACATTTTTAGATAAGAACAAGACATCCTAGGGGAATATCTTTGCCAAGAATTTCTTTTTTAATTAAGAAAAAGTCAACAATTTTTAAGGTATTATGGCAAAATAAAGCCAGGTAATACACCAAAAATCTAATAAACTGAACAAAGAAAAGAGAAAGCAAAGTATTCTGGTGCTTAGACAAGGTACAACTTCATATGCTTTAAAATCAGAGAGCCAAATTCCCAGTAATTTATACATGTCTCTTAAAATCTAAGAAAATTTATTGAGGATCAAAACAATATCATTTGAAGAATCAAAGAAAAAAATTATTTGGCCAAAGATTAAATTAGAGTCATGGAGGAAAGTATTCAATGGTCAAAGATAATGCAGCAAAAATATAACAAAAGTTAAAAACTATTAGGGAAATGAAAGATAATAGATATGGAAGTTAAATAACAATGACTAAATACACAGTCATCCCTTGGTATCCATGGGGAATTGGTTCCAGGACACTGCCCCCACACAGATACCAAAATATGCAGATGGTCAAGTCCTTTACATAAAATGGTATAGTATTAGCATATAACCTATTGACATCTTCCCATGTGCTTTAAATCACCTCTAGATAATTCATAATACCTAATACAATATAAATGCTATATATGTAGTTGTTACACTATAGAGATTTTTTCTTTTTTTTTTTTTCTTTTTGTTTTGAGACACAGTCTTGCTCTGTCAGGCTGGCTAGAGTGCAGCGGCATCATCATAGCTGACAGCAACCTCAAACTCCTCAAGTGATCCTCCTGTTTCAAACCTTCCCGAGTAGTTCTAATTACAAACACACCACCAGTCCTGGATAATTTTTTTTCTATTTTTGGTAGAGTCAGGGTCTTGCTCTTGCTCATGCTGATTTAGAACTCCTGAGCTCGAGCAATCCTTGTGCCTTGACCTCCCAGACTGCTAGGATTACAGGCATAAGCCACCATTCCTGGCCTATTTCTTTAAAATGTTTTTGATCTGCATTTAGTTGAATCCATGAATGCAGATCCTGCAGATAGATCGGGTCAACTGTATAAATAATTTATTTCATGAAAAAGAGACTACAACTTATGGAATTAAAAAAATGTATTTTTCAAAGAAGTTATTCCCAAAGCAATGGAATGATTAAATTGACACATCAATAAGAGAAAATAAATTTCGTAAAATTTAATATCAAAAGAAGGAGATATGGGAGATAGACATGGACTGCTAAAGTCACTTATACTTTTAAAAGTTCATAAATATATGTGTGAAAACAAATGATGGGCTATAAGAGAGAAAAATAAAACTGTCTTTGGAATTCTTTATTATAATATTGTCATTCAAAATTAAAGCGAGAGTATACCATGGAATACTATGAGCCATAAAAAAGATGGAGACTTCACATCTTTTATGTGTACCTGGATGGAGCTGGAACATATTCTTCTTGGCAAAGTATATGAAGAATGGAAAAGAAAGAAAGTATCCAATGTACTCAATACTACTATGAAATCAATATAAAAGCACATATACATTCGTAGGAATGGTAAAACATAACTATAGTCCAGAAAGTAGAAGGGAAGAGAAGAGAGAGAGGGGAGGGGACGGGGAAGGTGGGAGGAGGGAGGGTATTTGGGGGACCTCACCTAATGTGCACGATGCAATGGTACATTTCAAAACTATTAACAAAATAATATAATTGTGATGGATGTGTCAATCAGTTCA
>CAUYRH010092892.1:0-18707 GCA_963574655.1 Perodicticus potto | reverse complement strand
GTTGAATCAGTAATTGCTCTGGGAAGTATAGACATTTAATGTTGATTCTTCCCAGCCATGAGCATGGTATGTTCTTCCATTTATTGAAGTCCTCTGCTATTTCCTTTCTTAGGGTTTCATAATTTTCTGTAAAGAGGTCTTTCACTTCTTTTGTTAGGTATATTCCTAAGTATTTCATTTTCTTTGGGGCTATTGTGAAGGGAGTTGTGTTCTTAATTAACCTCTCATCTTGACTGTTGTTGTCATATACAAAGGCAACTGACTTGTGAACATTGATTTTATATCCTGAGACATTACTGTATTTTTTGATGACTTCCAAGAGTCTTGTAGCTGAGTCTTTGGGGTTCTCTAAGTATAAGATCATATCATCAGCAAAAAGGGAGAGTTTGACCTCCTGCACGCATCTGGATGCCTTTTATTTTCTTGTCTTGTCTAATTGTATTGGCTAGAACTTCCAGCATGATGTTGAATAGCAATGGTGACAGAGGACAACCTTGTCTGGTTCCAGTTCTAAGAGGAAAAGCTTTTAGTTTTACTCCATTCAGTAAAATATTAGCTGTGGGTTTATCATAGATAGCCTCGATCAGTTTAAGAAATGTGTCACATATACCTGTACTCTTCAGTATTCTAATTAGAAAAGGATGCTGGATTTTATCAAATGCTTTTCCTGCATCTATTGAGAGGATCATTGGTTTTGCTTGGTTTTGCTTTTGTTGATACGGTGGATAACGTTTATGGACTTTCGAATATTAAACTAACCCTCCATCCCTGGGATGAAACCTACTTGTTCATGGTGTATGACTTTTTTGAAGATAAGCTATAATCTATTGGCCAAGATTTTGTTGAGAATTTTTGCATCAATATTCATTAGTGAAATTGGTCTGAAATTCTCCTTTTTAGTTAGGTCTTTATCTGGTTTTGGTATCAGGGTGATATTTGCTTCATAAAACATATTGGGGAAGATTCCTTCCTCCTCAAGTTTTTGGAATGCTTCCTGTAATATAGGAATAAGCTCTTTTTTAAAAGTTTGGTACAATTCTGGTGTGAAGCCATCCGGACCAGGGCATTTTTTTGTTGGGAGATTTTTTATTGTTTCTTTGATCTCAGTGCTTGAAATTGATCTGTTCAGGAAATCTATTTCATCTGGGCTAAGTCTAGGGAGAGAGTGTGATTCCAAATATTGATCCATTTCCTTCACATTGTCAAATTTCTGGATATAAAGTTTCTGGTAGTATTCAGAGATAACCTCTTGTATTTCTGTAGCATCAGTTGTTATTTCCCCTTTATCATTTCTGATTGAGGTTACTAGAGATTTTACCTTTTTATTTCTAGTTAGTCTGACCAAAGGCTTATCTATTTTTTCAAAAAACCAACTCGTTTCATTAATTTTCTGAGTAATTCTTTTGTTTTCAATTTCATTGATCTCTGATTTAATTTTGGATATTTCTTTTCTTCTGCTGGGTTTAGGCTAAGATTGTTCTTCTCTTTCCAGTTCCATCAGATGGCTTATGAGTTTGTTGATACGCTCTCTTTCTGTTTTTCGCATGTAGGCTTCTAAAGTGATAAATTTTCCTCTCAGGACTGCTTTTGCTGTATCCCATAGGTTTGGTAGTTTGTGTCTTCATTGTTATACTCAAGGAAGTTAATGTTTTTTAAAGTTTTTTTTTTTTTTTTTTTAGAGACAGAGTCTTATTTTGTTGCCCTCGGTAGAGTGCCGTGGCATCACACAGCTCACAGCAACCTCCAGCTCTTGGGCTTAGGCGATCCTCTCGCCTCAGCCTCCCGAGTAGCTGGGACTACAAGGGCCCGCCACAACACCCGGCTATTTTTTTGTTTTGCAGTTTGGCTGGGGCCAGGTTTCAACCTGCCACCTTCGGTATATGGGGCTGGCACCCCACTCGCTGAGCCACAGGCACCGCCCCACTTTATGATTTTTAAAAATCAGGCCGGGTGAGGTGGCTCATGCCTGTAATGTTAGCACTCTTGGAGGTCGAGGTGGGTGGATTGCTTGAGCTCAGGAGTTTAAGACAAGCCTGAGCAAGAGTTAGACCCTGTCTCTACTGAAAATAGAGTAACTAGCTGAGGTGACACACTCCTGTAATGTTTGTTTCAACTACTCAGGAGGCTGAGGCAAGAAAATTGCTCAAGCACACCCCCACCCCAGCCAAAACAAAACAAATCAAAACCAGAAAAGAAACAATATTACATGTTTAGTATGGGTATGACCTACACAATACTGATCTTTAAAATTCTAAATATTCAAAAATAAATAAGTCCCTCAAATATTCTACCCTCAAAAGAAGACCTAGGGGAAAATACTAATAGTAGCAGACCTCTTTGGTTTATCAATTATTGTTCAGATTAGAAGAATAGCTGTAGACTATTTCAGAGAAGAAAGTACTCTGGTAAAAGTGAAGTAGACTGTTCTTTCTTTTTTTTCTTTTTTTCTTTTTCTGAGACAGAGTCTGGCTTTGTAGCCCTTGGTAGAATGCTGAGGCATCACAGCTCACAGCAGCCTCCAACTCTTTCAGCTTAAGCAATTCTCTTGCTTCAACCTCCCAAGTAGTTGTGACTACAGGCACCCGCCACAACGCCCGGCTATTTTTAGAGATGAGGTCTTGCTCTGGCTGAGGCTGGTCTCGAACCTGTGAGCTCAGCCTACCCACCTTGGCCTCCCAAGTGCTGGCATTACAGGCATGAGCCACTGCACCAGGTCCTGCAAAGTAGACTTTTCTCTCTCTTAATCGCTGGAGGTTTTTTTTTTTTTTTTTTTTTAGAGATAGAGTCTTATTTTGTTGCCCTTGGTAGAGTGCCGTGGCATCACACAGCTCACAGCAACCTCCAGCTCTTGGGCTTAGGCGATCCTCTCGCCTCAGTCTCCTGAGTAGCTGGGACTACAAGGGCCCGCCACAACACCCGGCTATTTTTTTGTTTTACAGTTTGGCTGGGGCCGGGTTTAATCCCACCACCCTCAGTATGTGGGCTGGCGCCCTACTCACTGAGCCACAGGCACCGCCCAATCTCTGGAGGTTTTTAACACAAAAAATACTTAATATAATTTGTGCCTATTATAGCCCCATGTTCTTTGCCTTTAAATCCTAATGTCTATCAGTCTTTAAGGAATAGTCAGATCTACTTTTTTACTTCCAGGTAATAAGCACAGGCTTATTTTTCCTCTTTAGTTTCAAATATGTTTTGGGCTTTTATCTGAGTGGTGTTTTAACCTGACAATAATAGCTGGTTCAGTTTTTGTCTTAAGCAACCATCAGTATAGACAAAAGTAACGTCTACCTTACTTTCAAAAAACTTTCCTACCCTAGATTCTCAGAAACTCCTTCTCTACACTAATATCAACAGTACCTCTATGGTATTCTGTGTGTTGGTAGTCTTTTTCTATTTCTGTAACTCTAAGACTTCCTAGATAAGAAAGAAGACTGTCAGAAGCCCTTTTAAGAGAATTTATTTCGCTCGGCACCTGTGGCTCAAGCGGCTAAGGCGCCAGCCACATACACCTGAGCTGGCAGGTTCAAATCCAGTCCGGGCTGCCAAACAACGACGGCTGCAACCAAAAAAACAAATGGCCGGGCGTTGTGGTGGGTGCCTGTAGTCCCAGCTACTTGGGAGGCAGAGGCAGGAAACTTGCTTGAGCCCAGGAATTGGAGGTTGCTGTGAGCTGTGATGTCACAGCACTCTATCCAGGGTGACAGCTTGAGGCTCTGTCTCAAAAAAAAAAGAGAATTTATTTAACATTTCCTGTGCTGGCATTCTACTCTTAAAGCAAATTATAATATAATTGGAGTCCTCCCATCATTTTGTTTGTTTGACGTCCTTTTGTTGCCATTGTAGGGCAGCAGGTCTCTTATTTTGTGTTAGAACTTCACAGGCTTGTTCCTCAGCAGGTATTGTTTCCTATGTTCCTATAACAGATACCTCTGAAATATGTGTTTAAGAAAACTCTATTCTGGCTCGGCGCCTGTGGCTCAACGGGCTAAGGCGCCAGCCACGTGCACCTGAGCTGGCGGGTTCGAATCCAGCCCGGACTCGCCAAACAACAATGACGGCTGCAACCAAAAAAATGAAAACTCTAGGTCAGCACATTCAACAACTCATGGCCCAGCCCCACACCATCCTTCATACCCTTCCATGTGCTCTTCTCACTACAAATATGGCTCAAAAACAATGTTGTTAGAATTTTTCTGAAGCAATTAAGGATAAGAGCCTATAAAAAGGCTATAGCCTGTAGATAGGCTATAAAAAGTTATCTCCAGGCATTTTATTATCTAATGATAATGTCGTTATGGTTTTACTTGATGTTATTCTTTGTCCTTTAAAAAATACCAGTCACAAACTGTTAATTTTTTCTTTTCTTTTCAGTTTCCAAAAAAAGGCTTGCAGCAAAATGAATAATCCAGCTATCAAGAGAATAGGAAATCACATTATTAAATCTCCTGAAGACAAGCGAGAATACCGTGGGCTAGAGCTGGCCAATGGCATCAAAGTCCTTCTCATCAGTGATCCCACCACAGATAAGTCATCAGCAGCACTTGATGTACATATAGGTACAGTTTAAAATTTTGAATTAAGCTTTATTCATTGGCCTAATGCTGACATTTACTAAAACTTTCTGTATAAATGCACATAAAGACCTGATAGTTTAATGTACCTTATCATCCGTATACCTATTAGTAAACTAAACTTGTCCAAGTCAAATAATCACACTTACTAAAGGCATCTTGTTACGTTCCCACCTCAGGTGACCTAGCCAAAAGGAAATTTATTCCCATCTTTTTCAATAAAACAGTTGTGATTTGGGGTGGCACTCGTAGCTCAGTGGATTGGGCACCGGCCACATACACCCAGGCTCGTGGGTTCAAACCCAGCCCTGGCCAGCTAAACAACAATGACAGCTGCAACAAAAAAACAGCCGGGCTTTGTGGCAGGAGCCTGTAGTCCCAGCTACTTGGGAGGCTGAGGCAAGAGAATCACTTAAGCCCAAGAGTTTGAAGTTGCTGTGAGCTGTATGCCTACTGAGGGTGACAGCTTGAGACTCCGTCTCAAAACAGTTATGATTTTTCACTTTGGTACACTTACTAGCATATTTTATAGATTCTTATGTGCATATTTCTTTCATATTTAATGTTGCTTAATCAGGTTCCTTCTTAATCTATGTGTACAATTAGGTGGTATTTCTTTTTTCTCTTAGAAAAGCTTTTATTTAACTCAATGACATTTGAGAATTGAAAAAGTAAGGTAATATTGAACAAATAACTATTGCCTGCCACAAAGCAGAGTGTTTTGCAAGTATCAGCTAATTTGCACTCATACAACCCTCTAAAAGAGGTATATAAAGAATTGGTGACTCAGGCAAGATAGATAAAGTATTGTGCTTAGAGTTTCACTAGTAGAAGAGCTGCTAACCCTCAAACCCATGCTCTTAGCACTATGTTATGTGGTCTTCTGAGAAAAATAAAACAATGACAAGAAAATTCTAGTTCTTATAAAACAGTGATTTTGACTTTTTTCCTTCCTGCTAGTGTGTGAGGAATAAATGGTCAGAGAAGTTAAGTAATCTGCCTGAGATTGCCAACTATTAAATATCAAAAGCAGAAACTAGAACCTAGGTCTTCTGCCTACTGGTATACCTTTCTAAATAATACCATTTCTTTCTCTGATCCTATGTTGGAGTTGTCATGCTAACAAGAATTATAAATCATCTGTAATTCATCTGTGTTTACTAGCTTTGAACATAAAAAAATGATTCACTATATATTTTCTCTTTCAGGTTCATTGTCAGATCCTCCAAATATTGCTGGGTTAAGTCATTTTTGTGAACATATGCTTTTTTTGGGAACAAAGAAATACCCTAAAGAAAATGAATACAGCCAGTTTCTCAGTGAGCATGCAGGAAGTTCAAATGCCTTTACTAGTGGAGAGCATACCAATTACTATTTTGATGTTTCCCATGAACATCTAGAAGGTGCCCTTGACAGGTAATGTTGAATACCCCACAAATTATCCAATTTTGTGTACTTACCATATTAATAATAATAGTATTATTTTTACAAAGATAGCTTCACAGCTTTATAGTTTAACAAAGGGTATTTTCACCAGTATTTTTCCGCGTGTTTTATAAAAAAGAAATAATGAATGATGTCATATATTAGCATTTCCTTTTGCAAAGGAAAAATAATGACATGACATTAAATCTGTCTTCAGGCCTACAAAATATTATTATTATTATTATTATTTTGAGTCAGAGTTGTCACCCTTGGTAGAGTGCCATGGTGTCATAGCTCACAGCAACCTCATACTCCTGGGCTCAAGTAGTTCTCTTGCCTCAGCCTCCCAAGTAGCTGGGTCTACAGGTGCCTAGCACAACGCCAGGCTATTTTTAGCAACAGGGTCTCACACTTCTTTAGGCTGAACTCAAATTCTTGGCCTCCAGAGTGCTAGGATTATAGGCATGCGCCACTTGACAAAATATTATAAACTCGGCAAAACATTTTATTGACTTATAAATTCTGTTTTTTTTTAGAGACAGAGTCTCACTTTATTGCCCTCAGTAGAGTGAGGGCAGTAGAGCTCACCTCCAACTCGTGGGCTAAGGGGATTCTCGAATAGCTGGGGCTATAGGCACCCGCCACAATGCCCAGCTATTTTTTGTTGCAGTTTGGTTGGGGCCGGGTTCAAACCTGCCACCCTTGGTATATGGGGCTGGGCCTACCCACTGAGCCACAGGCACTCTTTTTTTTTTTTTTTTTTTTTGAGACAGAGTCTCACCTTCTCGCCCAAGGTAGAAGGCCGCGGCATCACAGCTCACAGCAACCTCAAACTCTTGGGCTCAAATGATTCTCTTGCCTCAGCTCCTGAGTAGGTGGGACTACAGTTGCCTGCCACAACACCTGGCTATTTTTTGTTGTTGTTATTGTTATATTTGGCATTGTTGGTTAGCAGGCCTGGGCCCGGTTTGAACTTTCCGGCCCTGGTGTGTGTGGCTGGCGCCCTAACCACTGAGCTATGGGTACCGCCCAACTTATAAATTCTTACTAGTTTTTCCCGTTCTAACTGGTGTTACCTGTTAAACATGCTAAGAAGAATAAGCTTTGATAGTGTCATAGATCTCTTTGCAAATGTAATTCTTCTTCCAGAATGCTAGACCTTAAAAATATTCTGTTTTCCTTCACTTTCTTGCTTCTCAAGGACACTTGAGTACAGAATGTTTTGACTTACTATTTTAATCCTGGGGATATTTTGAGAGCATTTTCTAGAGTAAATTCCATTAGGCCAGTTTAATTTCTGATTTTTGTTGGATTGGTGATTTGATTCAGTATTCAAAGTGTAATTTATCCTTGGTTAATTTTTATAGTTTTCTCTGTTACCAAGGAGTAGTTCTATAGCTTTTTGATGGGTCTGTAATGAAGTCTGACTTTGTAGTTTTAGTAATTTTCAGCTTCATTTGCTTACTAATATGAATATTTATTATATTTTAAAAAATTAATAGGGCAAAGGCATGAGTTTAAGATATGTGGCTGGGTCAGAGTAAGCTCCTTCCTACTTATTCTGTCTTATGTTGCTGTCTTTAGGCAGCAGCTTTGAGGTATAATCATCAATTTATATGTATTCCCAGATGACTTCCATTAATGAGTTCCCTGGGATCATATACTGAATTTCATTTCCTGCTCTACAAATGCTGCAACAGATGTTCACATAATAGATATATAACGGAGGATGTCTGTTACTTGGCTCAGAGTAACTCACTTGAATAAACACATCATTTTAAAAACTGTGCTATAAACATGACCCTTATTGTGGGCCCATCCAGCTTTGGTATGTTGCTATTAGGTACTTTTCCCAGCCTGGGTGTACTGAGCTAGGTAATATGTTACATGTCCAGAAATTCTCTGTTTCCATACATCTTTGATTATAGACTCCAGATAGATGGAATTTCACTTTGGACTGGTATGTGTAAGGTACTTAGCATAGTATCATATTCATTTACTTAAAATATATATCAAGTAATGATAATGGACTCTGACAACTGGACTGTGAGGTGTAGTAACTGAGATGTTTATTGACTCAGTAGTCTCTTAGACCCACTGAATAGTCCCATTTAGAGCCCCCTCTCTTGGCTTCATCTGAATTCTTAGTCTTGTTCTTATAAGGCGGGATGTAATTTCTTAAGAGGAATTAGTACATGAAATTTGACTTAAATTGCAACCTGATATAGGAGTGTTAATGTATTAATGAAAGGTATTTTAGTTAAATCATGGTACTCTTAAAGAATAGCCTCAAGACAAGCATATTGGTGACTTACGTTAAAGTTACATACTATGTTATTTGTTGAATCACTGCTTATTAAAAAGTAATAGACTGTTTCTCTTAATACTTCATAAAAGCCCATAATCATGGCTTAGTCCCAAACCACTATGTCATACCTTAAATTTCTCACTGTTATTTTTTTCCTGCTAATTAGAGTTTGTTTTTCTCCATAAGAAGAAAAGAAATATTTAAATTCAGCCTCCCCTTTTTTTGAGATAGAGTCTCACCCTGTCACTCGGGGTAGAGTGCCATGGCATCATAGCTCACAGCATATTTAAACTCCTGGGCTCAAGAGATCTTCGTCCCTCAGCCTCCAAGTAGCTTTGACTACAGGTGCCTACAACATCGCCCAGCTAGTTTTTCTATTTTTATTTTTTATTTCATTATTATTATTACTGTTTTTTGACACAGAGTCTCACTTTATCACCCTTGATAGACTCCTGGGGTGTCATAGCTCACAGCAATCTCAAACTCGTGGGCTTAAGCAATTCTCTTGCCTCAGGCTCCCAAATGGCTGGGATTACAGGCACCTGCCACAACGTTGGTCCAGCTATTTTTAGCGATGCAGTCTTGTTCTGGCTCAGGCTGGTCTTGAACCTATGAGCTCAGGCAGTCCACCTATCTCAGCCTCCTAGAGTGCTGGGATTACAGGCGTGAGCCACTGCGCCTGGTCCTATAATTATTACTATTATTATTTTTGTGAGACAAAATCTCCCTTTGTCGCCCTGGGTAGAATGCCGTGACGTCACAGCTCACAGCAACCACAAACACTTGGGGTCTAGCAATTCTCTTATCTTAACCTCCCAAGTAGCTGGGACTGCAGGTGCCCGCCACAATGCCCAACTATTTTGAGAGATGGGGTCTGGCTCTTGCTCAGTCTGGTTTCGAACCAGTCAGCTCAGGCAGTCTACCCACCTTGGCCTCCCAGAGTGCTGGGATGACAGGTATGAGCCACCGTGCTCAGCCCATTATTTTTTCTATTTTTAGTACAGATAGGGTCTTGCTCTTGCTCAGGCTGGTCTTAAACTCCTGAGCTCAAGCAATCCACCAGCCTCAGCCTCCCAAAGTGCTAGGATTACAGGCATGAACCACCACACCCGGCTTCAAATTCAGCCTTTTAAAAGTTGATTATAGCCAACGCAATTCTTACTAATAAAAAAAAGCTGGAGGCATCACCCTACCATACTTTAGGCTATATCACAAGTCCACAGTGATCAAAACAGCATGGTATTGACACAAAAATAGAGATATAGATATTTGGAACTGAACAGAAAACCAAGATGAAACCAGTCTCTTATAGCCATCTAATGTTTGACAAACCCAATAAAAGCATACACTGGGGAAAAGAATCCTTATTCAATAAATGGTACTGGGAAAACCGGATAACCACACATAAAAGACTGAAACTTTACCTGTACCTTTCACCACTCACAAAACTCGATTCAAGATGGATAAAAGATTTAAATCTAAGGCAGGAAACAATTAAAATCTTAGAAGAAAGTTTGGAGAAAACTCTTGAATATGTCAGCCTGAGGAAAGATTTTATGAGACATAGACTTTTTTTTTTTTTTTGGTAGAGACAGAGTCTCACTTGAGTGCTGTGGCGTCACACAGCTCACAGCAACCTCCAACTCCTGGGCTTAGGCGATTCTCTTGCCTTAGCCTCCCCAGTAGCTGGGACTACAGGCGCCTGCCACAACGCCCGGCTATTTTTCTGTTTTGCAGTTTGGCCGAGGCTGGGTTTGAACCCGCCACCATGAGGAAAGATTTTATGAAGAAGACTTCCATGGCAATTGCCACAGCAACAAAAATTAACAAATGGGACTTAATTAAGCTGAAAAGTTTCTGCACAACTAAGAACACAACAATCAAAGCAAATAGACAAGCTTCAGAATGGGAAAAGATACTTGCGTATTACAAGTCTGACATAGGCTTTGAACTAGGGTCTCTAGAGAACTCAAATTAATCAACAAAAAAGGAGCTAACAATCCCATCTATCACTGGGCAAGAGACATGAACAGAACCTCCTCTGAGGAAGACAGATGAACAGCTAACATATGAAAAAATTCTCATCAGAGAAATGCAAATCAAAACTATTGTGAGATATCACCTAACCCCAGTAAGATTAGCCCATATCACAAAATCCCAAAGTTGTAGATGCTGGTGTGGATGGAGAGAGGAGAATACTTTTACGCTGTTGGGGGATTGCAAACTAATACAGCCTCTTTGGAAGGAAGTATGGAAAAAACTCAAATTGCATCTCCCATTTGACCCTGCATTCCCACTATTAGGCATCTTTCTTCTACCCAGAAGAAAAAAAATCATTTTATCATAAGAAGGTATGCACTAGATGGTTTATTGCAGCTCAATTTACAATCACCAAGATGTGGCAACAACCTAAATGCCCATCAATTCAAGAATGGATTAACAAACTGTGATATATGCACACCATGGAATACTTTTCAGCCATAAAAAAGATTATGACTTGACTCGGTGCCTGTGGCTCAACGGGCTAAGGCACGAGCTACGTACACCTGAGTTGCTGGGTTCGAATCCAGCCCGGGCCCACCGAACAATGATGGCTGCAACCAACCAAAAATTGGCCGGGCGTTGTGGCGGGCACCTGTGGTCCCAGCTACTTGGGAGGCGGAGGCAGGAGACTCGCTTGAGCCCAGGAATTGGAGGTTGCTGTGAGCTGTGATGCCACGGCACTCTATCGAGGGTGACAGCTTGAGGCTCTGTCTCAAAAAAAAAAAAAAAAAAAGATTATGACTTCACACCTTTTTTATTAACTTGGATGGAGATGAAACATTATTCTCAGTAAAGTATCACAAGAATGGAAAAGCAAATGTCCGATATACTAAATACTAAGATGAAGCCAATAGATGATCTGATTCACACCCACATAGGAGAAAAACTCTTCTCTTTCTTTCTTTGAGACAGAGTCTCACTGTGTCACCCTTGGTAGAGTGCCATGGTGTCACAGCTCACAGTAACCTCTTGGGCTTAAGTGATTCTCTTGCCTCAGCCTCCCAAGTAGCTGGGACTACAGGCACCCACCACAATGCCCGGCTATTTTTTTGTTGCAGTTTGGCCGGGCCGGGTTTGAACCCACTACCCTCAGTATATGGGGCCCGGCACCCTACCCACTGAGCCACCTGCACCGCCCCCAGCTATTTTTTTTTTTTTTTTTTTTTTTTTATTGCAGTTGCCGTCGTTTGGCAGGCTCGGGCTGGGTTCAAACCCACCAGCCCTGGTGTATGGGGCTGGTGCCCTAACCGCTGAGCTGAGAAAAACTCTTTTCTTTTCTTTTTTTTGAGACAGAGTCTCACTGTCACCCTTGGTAGAGTGCTGTGGCATCACAGCTCACAGCAACCTCCGACTCCTGGGCTTAGGCGATTCTCTTGCCTCAACCTCCCGAGCAGCTGGGATTACAGGCACCTGCCACAATGCCTAGCTATTTTTTTGTTGCAGTTTTGCTGGGGCCGGGTTTGAACCCGCCACCCTCTGTATATGGGGCTGGCGCCCTACTCACTGAGCCAGAGGTGCCGCCTAAAAACTCTTTTCAATTAAAGTTGGAGGGAGAAGGAATAGGGATGAGGGATGGGGGGGGCTAGGGGAGGGGGATTTGTACCACTCCCACTGAATGAGTACAATGGGTGCAGGACATAGCTACAAGAAGGACTCTACCTGACAAATGCAAATATTATGATTTGGTCATTTGTACCCTCACATTAACCTAAAAAAAAATATCAAAATTTAGGGTTAACTTTTTTCAAAGGAAAAAGGAAAAAAGTTGATTACTTGATTTGTTTATTCTAAGGTGCCTGAGTTTTAGTGAAATTGCTTAAGACTGTAAATTTAGGATTTACCTGAGAATTCTTACCTGCCTGCCTTTCCTTTTTGTGTATGGGGGGGTGTGTTATGTATTTTTTTGTTATATTTGTGTGTGTATATATATATATTTTTATTTTTGTTTTTAGCATTTTCACTAATTATTTAGCATCTTTGGGATAGATTAACTCCTGAATTGACATGTTCAATAGTTCTTTTCGTTACTTAGAACTTATTTTATAATCCTTTTTCTTAATAGCTATGGTAGTTTTTTCTGATACTGTGGAATTTACTTTTCCTATCTAATTAAGTTTCAGAAATATTTTTAAAAAGCTGTTTTGTTTTTTTAAAATAATAGTTTTCAGTTGTTAATTCTGTTTTACACCTTTAGGTTTGCACAGTTTTTCCTATGCCCCTTGTTTGATGCAAGTTGCAAAGACAGAGAGGTGAATGCAGTTGATTCGGAACATGAGAAGAATGTGATGAATGATGCCTGGAGACTCTTTCAGTTGGAAAAGGCTACAGGGAATCCTAAGCACCCCTTCAGTAAATTTGGGACAGGTTTGTCAACAGTTGCTTTCATGAATTAGTTCTCTTTGACCTCATTTAAACCCATGTCCTCGTTGCATAGTATTATATTTTATAGTTAAGGATAGAAGATTTCAGAATTCCCCATTTCTACTTAAATCTCATACTAATAGGGGTCTAAATTTTAAAGAGCAGAGCAATTAGTTGTGAATAGATATTAGCCAGCATTTTAAAGGGAGCCTTTTATTCTGAAGTCTACTTTCTAACTGGAAGTCCTTTTTTATTTATTTATTTTTTTAGAGACAGAGTTTTATTTTGTCGCCCTTGGTAGAGTGCTGTGGCATCACAGCTCACAGCAACCTCCAGCTCTTGGGCTTAGGCGATTCTCTTCCCTCAGCCTCCCGAATAGCTGGGACTATAGGCACCCACCACAATGTCCAGCTATTTTTTGTTGCAGTGTGGCCGAGGCCAGGTTTGAACCCACCACCCTCAGTGTATGGGGCCGGTGCCCAACTCACTGAGCCACAGCGCAGCCTTTTTTTAAGGCTCACAGGCTTGTTGAATCCTCCTACCCTTTTTGTCTCCACCACTGTTCTTCCCGATAGCTTGTGCCTTGGGACTAGCTCTGGGAGACAGAACACCGTAGAAGACATAGGTCTTTGCTCTCAAAGGTCTGTGAGCCCTTGAAGTTGAGAGGTAAAAGTGACAGGTAGTAGACTAAAATAAAAGTGGAAATTCTTTTTTTTTTTTTTTTTGAGACAGAGCCTCAAGCTGTTACCCTGGGTGGAGTGTTGTGGCATCACAGCTCACAACAACCTCTAATTCCTGGGCTCAAGCGAGTCTCCTGCCTCCGCCTCCCAAATAGCTGGGACTACAGGCGCCTGCCACAACGCCCGGCTATTTTTTGGTTGCAGCCGTCACTGTTGTTTGGCGGGCCCAGGCTGGATTCGAACCCACCAGCTCAGTTGTACGTGACTGGCACCTTAGCTGCTTGAGCCACAGGCGCCGAGCCAAAAGTGGAAATTCTTGATTTTATAATTGTATCCTTTTTCTTCAATTTTTCGTTAAAAAGTACTTGCTTAATAAACACTTAAACAGTACAGAAGCATTTAAAGTTAAAAATAAAACTAAAAACACGAAGTCTCTGTCTTCTTCATCCACTTCTGCCAGTCCCACTCATCAGAGATAATCACTATTAACCAGTTACTCTGATTTTAAAATACTGCTTTGCGTTTTATAGAATTGCATAAGAATAATGATAATAGATTGTTCAGTGTACTTATAAATTTATGCTTTTTTCATTTTTGAGACAGAGTCTTACTTTGTCACCCGCAATAGAGAGCCATGGTGTCACAGCTCACAGCAGCCTCAAACTTCTGGGCTCAAGTGATTCTCTTGCCTCAGCCTGCTGAGTAGCAGGGACTACAGGTGCCTACCACAATGCCCGGCTAGTTTTAGAGATGGGGTCTAGATTTTGCTCAGGCTGGTCTTGAGCCAGTGAGCTCAGGCAATCCAGCCGTCTCAGTGTCCTAGCGTACTGGGATTCAGGAAATCTGTACTTGTTTTAAAAGTTAATTTTGTGGCTCAGTGCCCATAGCTCAGGGGTTAGGGTGCTGGCCACATACACTGGAGCTGGAGGGTTCGAACCCAGCCCAGGCCTGCTAAACAATGACAACTACAACAGCAACAACAACAAAATAGCTGGGCGTTGTGGTGGCTGCCTGTAGTCCCAGCTACTTGGGAGGCTGAGGCAAGAGAATCCCTTAAATCCAAGAGTTTGAGGTTGCTGTGTGCTATGACATCACAGCACTATACAGAGGGTGACATAGTGAGACTCTGTCTCAAAAAAAAAAAAAAAAGTAAAATAAAAATGGAAGTTAATTTTGGGAACTTTTAAAGACAGCTTTCATTGTGTACCATTCTTTTTTTTCTTTTCTTTTTTTTTTTGGTAGAGACAGAGTCTCACTTTGTTGGCCTCGGGGGAGTGCTGTGGCGTCCATCACACAGCTCATAGCAACTTCCAAGTCCTGGGCTTAGGCAAGTCTTTTGCCTCAGCCTCCCGAGTAGCTGGGACTGCAGGCGCCTGCCATGTTTGTGTACCATTCTAATGTGTATATCTAACAGCAGCTAGAGAAATTAGTGTGGCTCTATGAAACTAGAAGAAATTTTCAAAAATTGCACATAGAAAAAAATAATAAGAAAATTGCACATAGAAGCAGTGATTTTGTATTCTTTTGAAATATAGTACTTGCCATTCAGTAATAACATCTTGAATAAATACTGAGGTCTCTAAAATGCATATGTAATGCTGACTTGTTTGAAAGTGTTTTTTGTGGAGAATATTAGCATACATGGTATATCAAGAAGGGAGTGTGAGCTTTTGTGTGCTTTTTTTGTTTGTTTGTTTGTTTTTGAAATAGTCTCACTTTGTTGCCCTTAGTAGAATGCCATAGTGTCATAGCTCACAGCAACCTCAAACTCTTGGGCTCAAGCAATTCTTTTGCCTCAGCCTCCCAAGAAGCAGGAACTACAGGCGTCTGCCACAACGCCTGGCTATTTTTTGTTGCAGTTGGGCAGGGCCAGGTTTGAACCTGCCACCCTTGGTATATGGGTTTGGCGCCCTACTCACTGAGCCACAGGAGCTGCCCTGTTTTTGTTTTGTTTTGTTTTGTTTGCAGTTTTTTTGGCCGGGGCTGGGTTTGAAACCGCTACCTCCGGCATATGGGGCCAGCCCCCTACTCACTGAGCTATAGGCACTGCCCTGTTTTGTTTTGTTTTTGAGATAGAGTGTCACTATGTTGCCCTTGGTAGAGTGTGGTGGTGTCACAGCTCACAGCAACCTCAAACTCTTGGGCTTGAACAATTCTCTTGCCTCAGCCTTCCAAGTAGCTGGGACTATAGGTGCCTGCCACAATGCCCAGCTATTTTGTTGTTGTTGTCGCGTTTGTCATTGCTGTTTAGCTGGCATGGGCTGGGTTTGAACCCGCCAGCCCCAGTGCATGTGGCTGTCACTGTAACCACTGTGCTATAGGCATCACGCCTGTAAGCTTTGTTTTAAAGATAATTTAATATAGTTAATATAACAAAAATATAAAACAGCATATACTAGATTTTATAATCTATAAAATCTTCACATTGGTTATCATATTTCTTGCTTAACAATAACTCAAGTTGATATTGAGCAATTACTTTCTAACAGATGCTGTGCAGAGCCTTAACATGGATTGTTTATTTTTAATACAGCAATCCTCTGAGGTTGGTTTTCTTGTTACTCCTACTTATGAATAAGTAAGCTAATGCTTAGAGAAATTGAGAAACATGCCATTGTCTCATAGCTAGGAAACAGAGGGAGTTGGGGATTGAGCCCTTCCTTGCTCTTAACATCTGGTCATATAGACTTATAACTCTAAAGATTAAACTTTAGATTAAAATCTAATTTTATAGATTATATGAACAACCCTTTGGAGATATTTGGAGATTTTTACAAGGTTGCTTAATTAGTACATGATGGAGTTAGGACAAGAATCCCTGAATCTCCTAAAAGTCAAGGCAGTGCCTCTCTGAGTACGTCTAAAGTAGAAAGCTCCCAGTAGGTCAGCAAACCTGATATTCACTTTACTTTTAGAGTTTGCTCTAGTGGTGACAGAGCCAGAAAGATAGGATTTAATATTTAGTACAGGTAGCAGCATGATAATTTGATGATAATTCTGCTGATAATTCTGCTGAATTAGCACTAAATTAGGACAGCTTGTGTCTTGAGAATGAACTGATACTTATTATCTTAGCCATATTCATGTTGTTCTCTACTCATGGGTTCTTCAGTGGGGGATAGTCCTCTGGACCATTTACCCAGTTTTCTTCCTTGCTTTTCTAGCAAAAGTTTCTATTTTTTTTCCCTGGGGAAGTGCATCTTTTTTAATGATATATTCAGAAGCCAGGAATCCCTCTTATAATTCACATTATAATAGTAGTAGCTATTTTTGTTTTGTTTTGTTTTTGAGACAGACTCTTGCTCTGTTGCCCTAGCTCACAGCAGTCTCATACTCCTGGCTTCAAATGTTCCTTTTTCCACAACCTTCCAAGAAGCTGGGACTACAGGCACATGCCAGTGCACCTAGATAATTTTTTATATTTTTATTAAATAAGGAGTCTCACTTTTGCTTAGGCTAGTCTCAACCTCTGAGCTCAAGGGATCCTCCCACCTTGGCCTCCCAGAGTGCTAGGATTACAGGCATGAGCCATTGCACCTGGTCCAGCAGTAGGTGCTTTTTATTGTCTATTTTCTGTATACATCAAGAATCATGTTAAATATAGCATTTTTACAGATTTATGATGATATAGTTGTTATACAAAGAAGTAGGTACACAGGCATTTGTTGAATCTTTCTCTGTCACACTGCTTGAAGAAATGGTACATTACAAATACAGTTTTAAAAAAAACAAAACAAGTACAGTTTGAGCAGCCAGTATACATTTCTCTGATAACATTTTCCCTGTCTACTCTTAAGAGATAACCACTGTCTTAAAGTATACTGATGATCATTCCTTTGCTTACAATTTGGTATGTTTTTAGACTTTATAAAAATGGTATTATGTGTAATCTCTGCTAATTTTATTTTTTTATTAAACGTTTTCTAACAGTCATCCACATTGATGAGTGTATCTTTGATAATTTTTGTATTTCTATTATTTAAAAAATGTATGGCATTAATGTACCACTAATTTATCCATTCTCCTGTTAATGGAACAGTGTCGCTTTGAGTTCTTGTACATGTCTTGTGATACACCAAGTTCTCTGGAGCATGTATATTCAGGAGTGGAATTATTATTATTATTTTTTTGTGTGTGTGTCTGTGGCCGGAACCAGGTTTGAACCTGCCACCTCTGGTATATGGAGCCAGTGCCCCTACTCCTTGAGCCACAGGCGCCGCCCTAGGAGTGGAATTATTATGTAGTGGGATATGTCCACCTTCAGATAGACTAAATATTACCAGATAGTTTCCTATAGTGGTTGATTAATTTGCACTCCCCTTGCAAGTCTAAGTTCTCATTTCCTCTGCATCTAAAACAGCAGTTGGTGTCATTAGACTTCAAATTTATGCCATTCTCTTTTATTAGATGTTAAATATTAGTCTTAAGCTTTTTTACATGTATTTTTCATATTTAGTGTAAACACACTAGTGTCAGTTTGGGAAATTTGAGCCTATGAGAAGTAAAATAACTTGTTCAAGTTCATACAATCAGAAGTTCAAGAACCTGGGCAGATGATGGTTCTGCCAGCACCAAAACCAGTGTTTCTCTGCACCTCCCTGCAGAGTCTGCATTGTAATTGAAGGCCCAATTATGGAATTCTGTTCATTATGTCCTGCTTTTCTTTTTATTTCTTCATCTGATTTTATAAAGAACTTCCACCAAGACATAGAAGAATAGAGAAAATAAAATTTGACAAGCGTTCTCATTTTTAGTAAACTTCTCCAAAGGATTTGTTACAAAAGGATTAATTATTAGCAAGCCTAACTCTGACTCATGTGTACACAATATCCGTTGTTTCTCCTTTAGCGTATTGAGAGCTGACTGTCCTGAGGATCATAGTGGAGAACCTCTTCCTCTTTCAAATTCAGAAGCTTCTAAGGATATGGAACTACTATTCTGGGCTGTGTTCCCAAATGGCCACAGTTTCATTCTATTACCACATATTGGAAAGATTGAAAACACTAAGCAGCAAAGAAACGGAATGTGTGATTTGTAGAATTGAATATGTGATTTTCAAAAGCCACTCTTCTGATTAGATGTGGTTGAGCCTCTGTTTAGCCATTTGGTCAGAGGTTTAGTATTGTTAAATTTTTGCCCTTAGGTAAGCCAGGTTGCTATTGACGGTGGTTCCTTTTTCTTTTTTTTATTGAATCATAGCTGTGTACAATAATTCAATCATGGGGTACAGTGTGCGGGCTTCAGATACAATCGGAGATATTTTCATCAACCTGATTGCGATAACATTCAAGAGACTTTCTCATTACTATGTGAGAA
>CAUYRH010092889.1:0-14563 GCA_963574655.1 Perodicticus potto | reverse complement strand
TGCTGTGAGCTGTGATGCCACCGTACTCTATGGAAGGTGACAAAGTGAAACTGTCTCCAAGAAAAAAAAAGGTCTGGAAATAGTGAGGATGGTTGCACAACACTGTGTCATCTATGTCACTGAGTTACGCACTTAAAGATGATTAAAATACCAAATTTAGGGCGGCGCCTGTGGCTCAGTGGGTAGGACGCTGGCCCCATATACCGAGGGTGGTGGGTTCAAGCCCAGCCCTGGCCAAACTGCAACAAAAAAAATAGCCAGGTGTTGTGGAGGCGCCTATAGTCGCAGCTACTTGGGAGGCTGAGGCAAGACAATCACCTAAGCCCAGGAGTTGGAGTGCTTGCTGACACCACAGCACTCTACCAAGGGTGACCAAGTGAGACTCTGTCTCTACAAAAAAAAAAATAAAATACCAAATTTATTTTACATATATTTTATTAAGGGAGAGAGAAAGAAGTGAAGGCCTCACTCCTTAACCCCTAAGAAGCTCCTGTCCTCTGTGCAGTTAACCCCTCCCTCCCTGTAACCAGCCCTCACAGGGGAATAGAAGGGCAGCGTATTATGCAGACGGTCAGGGGTCCCACGGTGCCTCCTCAGAGTCCTCCCTGCTCTGCCTCAGTGTCACCAGAAGGGGTCATTCGAGAGACTTCTGAGAACCAAAGTCTTTTCCAAAGTGACATTCCACCCAGACAGAGAAGTGACTGTCAATTTCTCTTGCTGAATAATCTTTAAGTTCTGTTTACCTGTCCCCCTCACCTACAGCAATAACATAGACGCTGCCATCTGGTGCACGCCTACTTCACAAGACTGCCCAAGGCGCTTTGGACCCAGGATGCCCGAGGCTCGCCACATAACGCCTCTGTGTTATCAGCACCACCCATGAGAGAGGACGTGAGGCGCAGACAGCATAGAGGCAGTAAGTCGCAGGGCTGGAACCTGAACGCAGGAAACCAAATCTGTCCGGCTCCCAAGTTCTTGCTCTAACACCTATCCCACAATCCCCAGCAAGGAGACCTATCTAACCCAAATAAAGCAATCCAGGACACACCTATTTACTGCAATCAAAATGCTGACTCCATCGCAAAGATATAAACTTGGTATAATATGTAACTATGAAACAGAGATCAAATAGCTGTGCCCAGCTGGGAGCTGCGAGGGGTGGGAGAGAGAAGAGGAGTGGGCAGGGGAGGGCGAAGAGGATTTGGTCAGAGAAACTCAAATTTGAGCCTTGGATGTACCAACTGCTATGTCTACCTAGACAAGGCTATTAGAGACATATTTGCAAAGAGACAAAGTTTCTCATCGTTTAAGTGAGTCACTGCTGACTTCCCCATTATCCAGTTTCAACAGCAAAGACCTGGCCTATTCAGGAGGGTTCACAGGACTGTGGGCAGACAAGGGAGAATCAGAGCAAGGGATGGTGAAGCACCTGGGACCAGCAAGGAGGATGAAGGAGCAAAACAAAAGAGCCACTAACAGGGGCACCCAGAACACACCGACCAGGCAGAGAACAAGGGGTGAGCTGTGCACGGGCCAACACACCTGCCAGGAGCATGCTAGCTGCAGGGTGCTGGCCAGGAAGCGGGCGCTGCTCAGGCGGCTCCCCCTCACACTCCAGCCCCGAGGCACGACACGGATTTAGTCCCAGCAACGGAATGAATTTCTCCACGTCCTTATCCTAAAGGCTACGCCAAACCTGGAATGGTTAAGTCTGCAACTCCAAAGGATTTACTACAGACGTCATCAGCTATCTAAATCCCAAGAATATGAGTTACTCCAGGGCCAAATTTGTCACAGTTATTTCTAGATCCCCAAAGCCTGGGACACACAGTAGGCACTCAATAAACGTCTGTTAAACTGTCTTCCTTTTATTATGTAAAATGATAGCTCAGGCTCAGAGGCTGAAAGGCCCCAGATTTACTGCATTTTTTTGTTACCTGCCAACTAGCGAAGACCACAAAAGGCTCGAGTGGAACAGTAAAAGAGGGGGAATGAATAAGTCATTTCTAACAAGGCTGGTTTTATAGGCATCACACCTCCGCTGGGCCAAATAGGCTCATTGTAGACGCAAAGTCTATTCTGCACGCACACAGACCAAAGAGAAAGCTCGGCCGGCTCTAGAGGAGCGGGCGGCTTTACTCTGCAAAGGGAGGCTCGGACTTCCCCTCTCTGGGCTGGCGGGCGTGGAATCCACATCCGTAGAAGTCTCTGGGGCCTTCATTAAGCCTGGCTGTGTAAGACGCCACCATTCTTCTGAGTCCGACACAAATAGGCTGCTGACAGAGCAGGGACGTGGGGGCTCCGTAGAGCCCAGGGTACCAGTGGGCAGCCCAGGCCCACACGCCCGGAGGTGGCCCATTCCGGCTGACACGCATGCTGCTGTGACCGCCAACTCCTCCTCTCCTTCTGACTGAGTGCATCCCCGGGACCCACCGTCCTCAGCTATGGGTACAGGGGACCTCGGCACATAATGGGTCCATAGCTCTGCCCCGCCTGCCCTGAGGCTGAATGGTGGCCTCTAGGTCCCTTCATTTTCACAATGAGAAAAAGAGAACATCCCTTTAGGTCAAATCAGCTTCAAGAGTCAACTTTTAGCCTCCAATGCTTAATTTTCAGTTGAAATTTTAACATCATGTCTAGGATTCCAGAATTTAAAAATACATGTTCCCAGAAAAGACAGAATCAGCCTGGCAGGAGGAGGGCGGCAGAGAGAGGGCAGCGAGCCTCGTCCTCCAGGTTCTGATCTTAGCAAAAACATTCATCAGTCCCACTGGCTGTCACCATGACACTCTGAAAAATTCAGACAACACCAGCACATGGCAGGGCCCTGGAGGGGCAGCATGGAGAGGCACCTGCCACTGCCTGAGTGTGCAGGGAGCAGGCAGATCTACACCCAAACACACCAAGGACATGGTCTACTGAGTCTCCATTTCAGAAAGTCCCAATCGAGCGGCTGACTGCCCGCTGCATCCCTAGGATAACTCCTAACGCGTCTGGTAACACATAAAACAACTCCAGCTTTTCCCTAAAATCCCATCTTGTCAGTTTCCTCCGCACATCCACAGCTGATTCTTCCAAACCATTTAGGGGACATCCTGCTCTGTCTGAATAAAGAACTGGGCCGCCCCAGCAGCCGGCCAGGCTGGGTGGGCTGTTTACTGCCGGCCTCTCAGGGCTCTCCCAGGGCACAGAAGCCAGGGAAGCCGCTCACAACACATCAGCAGGAAAAGCCAAAACACTTTTTGAGTGTTCAAACAAAATGCGCTTACTAAATGTCTGCTATAAGCAAAATACCAGGGAAGGAAGACGAAGATTAACAACATATGGTCCTTGCCTTCAAATGATCTGGCATTACAGTTTAATGGGGCAAACAGTTATTTACACCAATACAACAACAGCGTTCGTACTGTATTTAAACCATTTTTAAAAATTCTTATGGAAATGACCAAATTTAAGGTTCCAAGTCACCATACTTGGGTTAGGAAATTGAAAGAAAAAATTTAAATCCTATATTCATGATGTGGATATTAGGGGAATTTTCCTAGTTTGGGAGTAGAATCCTTTGTCTTCACAGCATCTAAAATTTTTTATGCTCCATAATTTAAGACTTCTTAAATCTCTTACTATGCTAAGAACTTTATACATGCCTTTGGTTCATATGAAGATGGACTACACCCCTCCACCTGGCATGGTGATGACTAGTCATACAGAACCATCACAGAACAGCGGCCTGCTGGGTTAATTTCAGATAAACAAAACATGCCAGGCACAGTGGCTCACATCTATAATCCTCTGGGAGGCCAGAGCAAGAAAAGCAGGAAGAATGCTTGAGGCCAGGAGTTCCAGACTAGCTTGAGCAAGAGCTGAGACTCAGTTTCTACCAAAAAAAAAACAAAAAAACAAAAAATTAGCCAGGGGCAGCACTGTGTACCCTGTAGTCCCAGCTACAAGCCCAAGAGTTTGAGAGTGAGCTACTATGGTAATCAACTGAACTCTAGCTAAGCAACAGAGCTAGATCCTGTCTCCAAAAAAAAACAGATAAAGGAAACAAATATGAAGAGGACCAAGTAGAAACTAGCTTCACTCTCTTGACAGCTCCTAGAAGCAAAGATGTCAAAGCCTCCCTCCCACTCTAATAACTTATAGTGCTTTATGTTTTACGTAAAAGCAGCAACATATGCATCTTAAAAAAAAAGAAGACCCTCTTTAGGAAAATGTTAACCCGTGATAAATCCATGTAAAGGCTACATGGGGTTTATGAGCCTGGTATAGTAGTCTTTAAGCTTTTCTTCAGTTTTCTTTTTTTCTTAAGTAAAAAAATTGAGAAGAAATGAAGGGATTTACTCCAGAAGCGCTTTCTAAGGGCCCAGCCAGCTCCTACGTTAGCTGTGTATTTTTGTTCTGCTGTTAATCTTGGAATCATCAAAGATGCAACCTTCAGGAAAAAAAACAAAAAATAAAATGACAATGAGGAACACCTTTGGGCTTTTCACATCGTCGCTGTGTCTGAGCGAGCTCTGTGTAGTCTGCACTGGGGCAGGGCCACTGAGGCCACTCTGCGGCAAAACACCTTCCTGAAAAACCACAGATTTCCACCGTCATGGAGCCGTCCCTCCTGAGGTCCGGATCTTGAACAGCCCAAATGCAGGACATACTTTCCCCGAGTACAAACCCCAGCGCATTTCATGAAGCTGCTCAGTATGTGGAATCAGTGTATTAATAACAGCTTATTGGCACAGAATGAAAAACACACAAGTCTTAATCTCAGGTCTTGAATTTTGTCCAGGTCCTATGTCAGACCTGGCTGGAAGGGCTATGAGCATGCTTGGTGACTGGAGGCTGTGTAGTGAGACCTGAGTTTTGAAACCAGGATTGGTAGCTTAACAAAATTTACTGGTTGTAGCAAAAGTAAACTTGCCTCTAGGGAGGTGAGCTCAGCCTCACCATTCTGACAGCAGCCCCTGGTGGCCAGTTTGGTAAAAAAGTGTTGGCTCTGATGCTGAAAAGCTCTGACCTTCCCTTCTTAATGAAGGTCACTGCAAGCAGACAGGCCATTCCAGGTAACAGCTGGGGGTGACTAGAGAAGCAGCAAAAACCCAAACTACGGTGTACCTCTGTGCCACATAAATCACCAAGTCATGAGATGACCTGTCTCTTACATTAAAAAAAGAAAGAAAGAAAATGGGAGTACGCTCTTAGAAAAGTAGGAAAAAAAAGAGAACCTGTTTTAAAAGGATTTGAGTCACAGGCACATAATAATTACTTGCCTAGTTTCCAAGTAATCTCATTCTTTAACTGTGTAGAAAACTTCTAAATATTCAAGGAGCACAGATTCTTGCACAAAATAAAGCACAGCCTGTCCACTTGGCAAGACAGTACCCCACCCCACAGTACCCTGACTTCTATACACCAAATGCCAGGGATTCTTACTGTGATGTAAGGAATTGCTCCAAATGGCAGAAACGTCTAGAAAATGCTGCTACCATTCATCTAGAGAATAAAAAATTCAAGATTGTGAGACCTGATTTCCAGTGCCACAGATTCACACCATTTCACTACATATAAACAGAAGAATGATCAGAGGCTGACAGTTGGCTTCAAAGGCAGAGAGGGTAAGAAGTAGAAGCCTTCAGCCTCAATCCCGCTTCTCTGTAAGGTGCACCATGTCCCCGGCCATGAGAGAACAATCTGGAAACAATCTGCCAAGCAGCTGCTCTCATCAACAAACTGTTTATTGTAAGAAAGTGGCTGGGTCAAAGGCTAAACATCAACCCGAACCGAAAGCATAAGGAGCAAAAATCAATACCGTCCCTGCTAACCCAGCGCAGGGCTGCAGAAGAGAGGGTGAGAAACTCGGGTTTAGTTCTGAAAAAGCCAGAGTCAGAACAAAACCCCGGATTTCAGCATGCCGGGTTGTTCTGCGTGTTATCACAAATGGTTATTTGCTGAATGGCCTCATAACAGGGGCTAAAATACATGGCATTCAAAAGAAACATAAAAATCAACTTTCTAGATCAATTTCCCCAGACAATTTACAATATTAGTGGCTTCTTTCTCAATTTTTTTTTTTACTATGGAATCAGTATGCTTATATACACGATGCACAGATAACACAGCCCATCTTTACATATGTCTGGTTGGAAACTGAAAGACTGGCTGAAATGAGATTATAAGAAGACATGTTTTGTTTTAGATGTGTCAGTGGTACTGTGATTCTGTTTTTAAACAGAGCTCTTATTTTTTAGAAACATATACTAAAATATTCACAGATGAGAGAGTCAGTACGATACCAAGGATTTGCTTCAAAATACAGGCAGAGAAATGGGTAGGGATAGATGAAATTAGATTGGCCAGAAATGGGTAACTGTGAAGGGGAGTGTAGAGTACACACAGGCACGTCCACGGCATTATTCTGTCTACTTTTGTACATTTAAAATTTTCTGCAAAAAGTTTTCTTTTACGTGAGTGTACAGTTCGACAGTTACTTTAAAGGAAGAAAGAATATTTTCTTAAATATAAGAGAAGTACTAACGGACCAATGCAAATTCATTAACTCCGCTGAGTACACGTTACCACGGTATCCCGAGGTATCCAACATGACGTCTGGGGCAATGTCTGAGACATAGCCATTATATTCTGACGGCCCACTAGAGAAACAGAAAGGGCTGTTCAATTGTTCCCACTGAGTTCATGGTCTACCAAGCCAGGATCTGACACAGAAATGGTACCATAAAAGGGGATTCTAAGGTTTAATGCATTATGGAACATGAGAACACATGTGAGCTGGTAAGAAAGCCCAATTGTCATAAATAATAGGGAACCACGTTTTTAAACTGACAAGTTAGCACACAAACTTAGAAAACACAACTTCTTTGTAAATTTGAGGCTATTATATATTGCATTGATAATTCTTAAATTAACAGTAAAATTAGTTTGGGGTTTACTCTGAAATTAGAAAAAAAGAAAATAGATAGGAAAACATTCTTTCACTGTCCTAAAATGAACTGAAGACTTATCTATCAATGACTTCAATTTGTTCCAGGATAAACTGAAGATGGTAGTAATGACTAACAAATTCTTAGAAAAGAATGCATTCAAAGGAACTTAAAAAAAATTTTTTTTTAAGTTTTTCTTTTAAACTTATTGCTTTCCACAAAACAGCATAAATCCTGTGCAGTCCTGGTAGGGATGAAAAATGTCATCTCATCTGCTTCCGTCCCAACAGCACAGAGAAGGATTTGGTAATAAGAATTTGGTGACGATGCTTTAAAAAGCCATCTTCTCCCACACACTCCTTTGGATTCCACACTTAACCCCAATATCACAAAAGGAAAGAAAAACACAAACTAAACCACGAACTAAAAAATTGCACAGAAAACTTAAAATTATCACACATACTAAAGTGCGTATGGAAAGTAATAATCTAGAGTAATAATCCAGGCAACTCTAGGTGGAAAAAGTCTGGATATGCCCCTAAAGCCTCCCCTAAATTAACCACCACTTCTTAATTTGTGATGTCTGATGTTTCTTTTAAAAGGTATATTTCCTTATTTACAGAGACTAAAAGCAGGAAGGGGGATTAGTGGTGCCATCATTCAATTATTCCTCAATAACTGCTGTATGTAGGATCGTTTTTGCTCAAAGAAAATAACTGGCCAGATGTTTTTCTAGGCACAGGAGAGCAAACCTTGACATGTTTTCTTAAAAGAACATTCACGTTTAACTTTAATTCTTTAAACTTTTACTTTGGAGGCAGGAGGCAAGTTGGTTTAAACTAAAAATGTTTACAGATCAGTGTTCATACTGGGGGTTTGCGATACGGACAGCTGGTCTGAGAATGTCGCATGTTCAGGACGGAGCTCTCTGACTGGCGATGAGCAGAGTCTTTCCACTCTCATTTGTCCGGAATGTGAATTTCCAGCTCGGAAGTGCAGCAGCATGGTGCCAAAAAAATCCTTCTCTTCACTCGAAGGCCCTCTCTCCCCACCCTGACACACATGCAAGAGATACTCAAGAGGAAAAAACACCTAGGAGACGAAATTGTGCCACAAACCTCCACGCATCAAGGGGAAAGTATATTTCCTTTTTACCAGAAATCTCCGGATACTCTATCTAAATCGTCTCTCATCCTCAGGGGTAAATGAGTCGAAGAATGACGACTCCACAGAGGCAGGTTCTATTTTATCAGTCTTAGGTTTTTGTGTAGTTTTAATTAAAACAGGCATATGAATTTAAATAAACACATGTGTGTGTGTTCCTGTAGATAAATGTGGTGTGCATATATATATTCGTATGGTTGAAATTGAAAAAGTCACTACTACTAAAAAGTATCATTTAAAGCAAACATGCTAAGACCCTAAGTTGTTTTAATTTGAAACCATGTTCCTCAATTCATGAAATGGGCTTTGAGAGCTAGAATTTTTTAAGGGTCAGTATCTCTAATAATCAATAAAAACTGCACTTATGGTCTTTAACACCAATGTCTCTCCTGCTAATTTTACTTCTTTTAATTGACAAGTAAAAATTACTTATCTTTATAAACACAACATATTGTTTTGGTAGACGGATACATCATGGAATGGAAACTATAATATTTATTCCGCTGATTATATGACCAAACCAAAGCCTGAAAACATCTTAAGAAAGAAAGACACCCACAACCCAAGCCGAGGGATGATACGGAAAGGTACTGAAACACAGTAGCTGGAAACGGGAGGCAGAGCAGTCCCTGGAGAGACCCATCTACACACAGGCAACCACGGGAGCCGACCCCGCAAGAACACTAAGAAATCCAGAAGATTTCGAGGAAGAAATGAGCCTTTTTTCTCATCTCCTGAATAAAGTACCAAATGGACGGACAGACAGACTGACCTTGGCTGGATTTTCCTGCTTGCACAAGGGAACTGGAGAAACCTGCCTTGTGCTGACCCGGGGCTGCTGCCGAGGTCCCGCACTCCCGACACCCCAGCTTGTCTCTCCCCTTCCCGCTCAGCCATGGGAAACGGAGTATCCGCGCAGGTCCACAAATTACCTGTCAGTTTTGAAACCCTTGAAACACTATAACCATTCTTCCAAGACGGCACAATTCTCAGAGCAACGCTCTCAAATTATTAGCATGCACAGAAACAAAAAGTACTCCCCAACTATAATTCACATCCCAAGAACTGAAGGAGAACATTTATCAAATGTTATTGGGGTCTCAGACCCCAACATTCCTGAGCTGACACCGCAAGGCCCTAAGTCCAGAAGCGCCACGCTCAACAGTCCCCGTCACTGCGGGGCACCCTGCACCTGCCCACCTCACAGCCTGGTCCCCGATCCTGCACCTGATCGCCCGTGAGCGTGCCCTCCAACCTGGTGTCAGTGCGGGCTCATTCCCTAGGATGCACTTTTTGGACTCGGGAGACAAAATGTGTTCCAAGGCTTCCTAGAGACAGTTCCCCCGGCTTCCCAGGAGGTAACGCCATGATCCGCACCCGCTCACACATGGCAGCTATTAGGGAGCCGGTGGAGGAGACAGAGAGCATTTGGTCTTGGTCTCTATTCCGAAAGAGCCTGTTTCCCATCCACAAATCTGTGACTGCACAAACGGCGGATATAAACAGTCTGAGGAAATAAAACCGCCCTTCCTAGACAGGGTGCCATCCCCAGAAGGGAGCCGGGTGCTCCCTCTGGCTGAGACCTTGTCACCCCGTCCCCCGATCAGACAGCAACCTGCCACATGGACAAAGCAGAACGAGGACAAAACTAGTGAAAAGTGGAAAACAACAAAACCTGTGCTCCTCTGCATTTGCCACAAGCACAATCTCCGTCTCCACCTTGATTTGAACCCTGAAGTATTCACTCCACAGGAGCTGCCCTGCAACGTGCCTGTGGAAACAAGCTCCGGATAAAAGAACAGGACATACCGCAGCTGAAAACCTTCTCCTCACAGAAAAATAAAATTTTGTAAAGGGAGCTAAGGAAAACACCCCAAGTATTATTTCCTCGGCATTTCAACGTCAAAACTCATCATGTCGCCTTTTGCCGTGGGTATTATGTTTGATAACAGGAAGTCAGTCAAAATAAACAAAAAAAGGTCTGGATAGGGAGAAGGGCGAAGGAAGAAAGACAAGGAGAGAAAGAAGCATGTGAAAGACCCTTAAAAACATTCGTACCTATAAAAGCTTTTAAATGTTCGCTTTAATCTGCCAGCTGCTCTTTAGCTGGGGCCGTATTATAAAGTAGCCACCGCCACAAGAACACAGCGGCCACATGTCAGAAGCTATTCAGGGTGCACCTGGAATTCAGACTTTCTCTCTCATTTCGATCTCTAAAATTTATTTTTTCACTGTATTTTAGAGTCATGCTAGAAGTTTCTATTCAGACGTGCAAGATTGAGAGTGAGGATTAAAGGTGGGGGAGGGGGCATTCCGTGCCGAATACTATGCGAAAACACGGCAAGCGAAAACAAAAACAATTTTAAGGGGATAATTCTAATTACCTCGTTAGAAAAATACAAGAGCCTCTTCGCTGCTCTATAACCCAGTTTCCTCTCCCCAGAGGCAAGGACCCCTCCCCGGCCTTGCCCCACAGCTGAGGGCTGCTGAGAGATCCAGAGGAGATCGTGACACCCATAAAGGGCTTGGTTAATTATGAAGCATACCGCAAAGATGAGAAAGCATCTCTCATTTTCCAGAAACTTATGCAACAAGGGCTGGTACTCAGTAGGCACGCAGGCAGGCAGAGGAGGAGGAAGAACCATGTGGGATGACTTAGTCTACGTTTTTTCAAAAGGCAACCGACATTACAAGAGTAATTCCCATCTCACTGTGTGTCTGTGTATCAAATCATCCCTTTGTACTCCTTAAATATACTTGAGAAGAAGTAAACTTAACAAAAAGATCATGCTCTGGATAGAAGGGACTATACTAAGGAGTTTATTTTTCCTTTCTGGTTTTTTATTTTATGTTCCGACACATGCACAAATGTCAAAACAATCCTTATCAACAATAATACCTGTTTTTGAGGGAGAAAAAATGTTTCACAAAAAAAATTAGAGTTGAACAAAAATGAAATGTTGTAACTAGTTTTTGTTTGTAAGCAGTTTAGATTCCAAAACTCCCACACTACCAAAATCGCACACACCCCAACACCATGGTGACTTTGCCCAGTTCCTTCAATAACAAACTCTGTGGTCTCTTCTTGTTATGTTACATCTTGATCACGAGGGAAAAGTAACTGGACACAGGACTCCTGTCCAAAGTCCAGCCAGCTTCTATTCCTCAGCTCACTTACACACTATTAGCTACCAACCACAATGCATGCCCCACAGGATCCCAAACTGTCTTATTTTAGGAAAAAAAAAAATCTCATGTTCCCCAGATCCCAAGAGGAACACCCCAGGTTGCAAAATGGCCCCAAGTCCACAGAGCAATAGTGCTGACCTTCTGGGCAAGGCGGGCAGTGGGTGGCATGGCCCACCATCTTCTGCTCCCTCTGGCCTCACTGGGAGAGATGAAAGGGGACCCATCGGGCAAAGGAGCTTGCAGTGAACGGGAAGCTGGCTCTGTCCCCAGGCACGGGCTCAGCTGGTCCCAATCCCCCACTGCCCCACTCGGCGAGAACCCCTGGAGGCTCCCCCTTCCTTTCTGCCACTTCTCTGGGAAAGACAAAAATAGAAATGGAGCCCAGAGAAAGAGAAACAAGACAGCTAGTGTGTTCTTTCTATAAAATTAGATTTTGCAGAAAATAAAATCTATTAAAATGCTTCCACAAATTATGAAAGAAGCGTGTTTTTTCTCATGTTCTACAAGGGAAAGAATTGTGTTGTTTTCACACACAAGTTTATGTCCCCCTGCCACAGGAAAGGTGTGCTGCCACTAACTTCCTGCCACCCGCCAATGGCAGTAGATGGACATGGGGGTCCCCAATAATCTTGCCCCACGGCACCCTGCAGTCCTTCTACGACTCATCCACCTCTTACTGCACATTAGCACCCAGGGAAACGGAGCGTGTAGAGGTCGCATGCGTGTGGTCTCTGGGACACAATTCACAGAAACTGGAGCATCCAAGCAGGGGTGGGGTATGCGAATTATGAACTAACACCAGCTATACCTGCTGCCCACCAGGGCAGGGGGAAGGCTAAGGCACCCAGACACCCACATGGTAAGGAGTGCTCACAGTTAAACCTAAGGGTCATAGCTGCCACAGCCACTTGCCAGAGTCAAGTGATTTATTATCAATTATAAATAAATATCAAAGTGACTCATCTCAAGCAATGAATGCAGGTGTCAAATATTAGCCAAAATATCAATGCCTCCATGAGATACCCTGCCTTTTGGCATTCAAGCCTTACCGCATATGAAATGCCTTCGAAGTGCAATGCCACACAGAAATGGGTTTCTTCTTTAGTAACAGGTTTGGCTCATTATTAAAGTACTATACACCCTGTATAGGAAATGTGGGAAATAGAGAGTTTAAAAAGATTATTAAAGTCACCCTTAAGCCCTTCACCAGAAATACACCACACACGTGTACCAGGTATATACTAGACTTCCTTCTAGTCTTGTATGTATGGACATAGACATGGGGTATACGTGTGTGCATGTGTTTTGTGGTTTGCTTTTTGTAATTTTGCTGAGGCCTGAACTTCAATCCTGTCCCTGGCAGCCGAGATTAAATGTGAAGGCCTTGGTCAGAAGGAGGCTGCCCAGCCCAGCCCGCACCTTAGCAGAGCGCTCCTTCCTCGTCACGTGGGGTGCCCACGATCAAGAAGTCATACAAGACTGAACTTGACAGTGGGAATCACAAGCTACCGGGGTGTTCAGGTATCGACAAAGGTCCTAGAACACAACCCTAGCAAATGCCAAGGGTCACGTGAGTGTTTTCTTCCCCAACTTGGATCATGATGCTATTCTTTTCCATTTATATCACAGTAATATGGAAGCACATAGGTGCTTCATAAATCTTCTGTGTTATTCACCATAAAGGGCAAGTGTCAAGGCACAGAACTGTATAAACACAGCTGGTGCACAGTAACACTATTTAGATAACTGGCATATTTATTTTGTTCTTTCATATCCTATGCTATAACAGTACCTAGCACACAGTAAATGGTGAATGAAAGACAAATATTATTAACTGGGACATTGAAATAATGTCTACAGACCCCCCCAAAAAAGAATCACCAGTATAATAGAAAACTATGAAATTATACTATGTGAAATGGATATATAGAGAAAAAGTTAATCTCTGAAGAACTACTTTATAGTTCTTGGGTTCTGCATGACAGGCAGCCTAGCTCAGCAGTGACACCTTGTGGCGAGAGATCTTTGATTCACGGAAACAGAGCATGTTTCTTACACAGGAAGCAGAAAGCAGAAGCTCCCAGGCATCTAATCTACTAGGCAGGAGCTAAGGGAAAGGATGGGATGGGCAGTGTCTAACAGATAAGTGGGGGCCAAGATCCTCTGCACGTAACTGAATTCTGTGAGGATCAATGACATCTATTAAGTGGGGCTACAGAAAAGAAAATCAAATAGAGGATCGGTGCCTGTAGCTCAGCAGCTAAGGGGCTGGCCACATACACCAGGACCAACAGGTTCAAACCCAGCCCAGGCCTGCCAAACAATGACAGCTACAAAAAAAACAAAAAAAGAAAAATAGCCGGGCGTTGTGGCAGGCGCCTATAGTGTTAGCTACTTGGGAGGCAAGAGAATCCTTTAAGCCCAAGAGTTTGAGGTTGCTGTTAGCTGTGACACCACAGGACTCCACCGAAAGTGACATAGTGAGACTATGTCTCAAAAAAAAAAAAGGAAGAAAGAAAAGAAAAGAAAACCAAATAGAAAGTACGAACCCAATCTTATTCCTTCTCTCTATGGTCCACATCTATAAATAATGAGCCAACAGCACAATGGGCACAAGTTGTTCACAAATGTCCCACCTTAGTATCAGGAGAAGATCAAGAGGAATCATCCAGACACCTCCAGAAAGACCATCTCAGCTGGAAAGAATCTATCTTCAAAATCATTTGCACAATAGTCCTTTAGAAAACTTGCATCCCAGGAAAACATAACATAAAACCCTAAATTCTGACATTTCCTTATGCGGCAGATACAAAGCCTTCTAAGCAGAGTAACCTTAAGAAATGAAATGATGTTTACAATAATCATACACACACTCACTCAGTTCCTTGGGCTCCCAAAGTAAAAAAGAATTTAGTCAGAAGTGAACAATTAAGAGGAAAAAGTAGTACACATACAGAAATCCAAGAAAATCTACAAGACCAACCAGAGAACACAAGAAAATAATTCTTTTCCAAAGTTACTGTGTAACGAGGGAGAACATGGAGCAAATCCTTGTTGAAATTATGTCCAAGCCAGCTCTAGTAACGGCACTCCAACAAACGAGCAACTTTCAGGGGCAAAGGGAAACCAGAGGAGCTAAAAACAAGTGCTTCCAATGTGGTCAGACTGGCCACTTCAGAAAAGACTGCCCCCAGCAGCACCACTGGCTGGGCAAGCCACCTGGCCCCTGTCCAGAATGCAAGGGTGACCACTGGAGGGTGGCCTGTACCCAGAGG
>CAUYRH010092888.1:0-17856 GCA_963574655.1 Perodicticus potto | reverse complement strand
GATTAAGAAAATGCTATGAGGGCTATCTCTCACAGTACGATCAAAATGTTTCTGATTGTATATGAAGCACATTCTGCCCTATGATTGCACCAATGTACACAATTATGATTTAATAAAATTATTAAAAAAAAAAAAAAGATGGAGACTTTACCTCTTTCATGTTTACCTGGATGGAGCTAGAACATATTCTTCTTAGCAAAGTATCTCAAGAATGGAAGAAAAAGTATCCAATGTACTCAGCCCTATTATGAAGGTAATTTAAAGGTTTCATATGAAGGCTATAACCCAACTATACAACAAGAATACGGGGAAAGTGACAAGGGAGGGGAGTGGTGGGGGGAGGTTGGCATGGAAGGAGGGTAATTGGTGGGGCCACAGCTACGGTGCATCTTAGAAGGGTACAGGCAAAACTTACTAAATGCAGAATACAAATGTCTTCATACAATAACAAAGAAAATGCCATGAAGGGTATGTTAAACAGTTTGATAAAAACATTTCAGATTGTATATGAAACCAGCACATTGTACCCCTTGATTGCACTAATGTACCCAGCTATGATTTAATAATAAAATTAAATTAATAAAAAAAAAGAAGAAATGACCCAAACTGTCATTTCTATCTCCTGCAAAGAACCAGTGGAAAACACTCAGTCTTTGGAATTAGAAATATTGTGGTTGTTTCTATTTCTGTCACTTCCTAGTTATGTGACTGAGCAAGTTAATTAATCTGTCTGAGCCTCAGTTTTTCTTGTCTATTAATAAGCCTAAAACTATCTGCCTTATAGGATTGCAGATAGTTAACTAGAGATAATTACTTCTCAGCACCTAACATATGCCAGACACACATTGGAACCCCAAAATGCTCAGTATTAATAATAGTAAAAGTACCAAACTAGGTACTTTTCTACATACTAAGCCAGATCAATAGGAACTTTCAAAAAACTCCTATTACTTTTATTCATTCATTGATTCATTCATACAACAAATATTTATTGAGTGCTTATTTTGTGCTGAGTACTATTGGGTGTGGGAGACATACCTGGCAAGCCAAGTGTAGTAGAGAGCTTCTAATCAGGATATTTGTGTTCTTGCCCAGGCTGCGTGACAGTATCTATGTGACTTCCAGTATGAATCACTTCTATTTCCTGGGCCACATTGTACAAGTCAGCTCTCACAAGTTAAACTATAAAACAAATAGCCCTAATATCTGAGGGACTTAGAAAAACATTTATTTCTTGCTCATATTATGTAAAGGATGGTTATTGACTATAATTCTGCTTCACTTCAAAATCCATACCGAAGGCCAGGTGCAGTGGCTCACACCTGTAATCCTAGCATTCTGGAGGTGGATTGTTTGAGCTTAGGAGTTCAAGACCAGCCTGAGCAAGAGTGAGACTCCATCTCTACTAAAAAATAGAAAAACTTGCAGGGTATGGTGGTGGGTGCCTATAGTCCCAGCTACTCAGGAGGCTGAGACAGGAGGATCACTAGAACCCAGAGTTTGAGGTTTCTGCATCACTCTAGACTGGGCAATAGAGTGAGACTGTATCAAGAAATCAAAAAACAAAAACCAAAAACAAAACAAAAATTAAAAATTAAGAAATAATAAATTATAATGCAATTTTAATCATCACTTTAGAAAAGTATCAATTATCAAAGAAAAACCAACTTTTAATAAAGTATAGTATTATTTTTAACAACTCTCTATGACAATGTGCTTACAAATATAAGTTTTCATTTATCATCCATCTCAGAAAAGGGCTGGGGCAAGATAACCCTCCTCAAACAAGGTAGCCACCAACCTTATCAAATTCTGTGTTGTGGGCCACATGTCAGCCTCCAGATATAACTTCTAATTGTCTAAGCTCCTGTGGGCTGATTGATAACCAGTCTCATGTACCTTGCACTGAACTAGAAGGAAAAAAGGGTTTCCACTTTGCTGTTACAAATGGCTATTAATATGGAGGGTTTGTGGCCACTACCTAGAGGTTCAGTAACTTGCCTAATACCAAATAATGGAGCTTATTTTAGGCCAAAGCTACTGTGATATCAAAGTCTTGACCCTACCCCATCTCACTGAAGGCAAAACCTCAAAAATTCTTTGATTACCTCTATCTGCCAGGAAGATGGAAGGCTAAAGGGCTCTTTCTCTTCTTTAGATTTCAGTTATCACTATTTTCCTCCTTGGAAGAGGAGCATCACTATACTCTGAACTGTCTATATGCAGGATGGGAGAGGATGAAATACGTCTGCTGTAAGGGATAAGGTAGCTTGTTTTGTGTGCTTAGGATGAAATTTGATTAAACAGGTAAAATATAGCCATTTCATACCTACATATATAAAAATATGTATATACACACACACAAACAACAAAACCCACCCTCCCCTTTTAACAACAAAACCCAGCATTCCTTAAGTTTCGTTTAAAGCGTACCTTGACACTAGCTTTATTCTGACTTCTCAGGTGTTGGCTACACACTAGGGGGTAGAAATAAGAGCCCCAGACCTCAGTCCTGAATCCTGAAGTGTGCTGAGGCTTCCATGGTCTCCTTGAGGTGGGAAAGAACTGAGAACTCTGCAAAAGAGAATAGCTTTTCCTTCTGGCTGATGGATGAGAAGAGTCACCCTCTCACATCAAAGGTACCCAAGTTCTTCCGCCTACAGTGGGGCTGTGGCCATGTGTTCTTCTAAGCGTCACTAACTCAGCAGCCCAGCCAGCCACATCTGGAAAAGTTAAGTGAGCTGCAGAGTTGACACGTGTCGTGGAATGTTTTCAGCAAAGCACAGCACAGCAAGCTAACACAGCTCCTCTCCCTATTTGTATCAAACCTAGTAAGTCATTTGGAAGTTAAAGCTTCAAGGGTTAGCAAGTTATTGAGGAGGATCTGTACGGACTACAGCCAATAGCAGTTCTTTGAAAAGGAAGATGCGACTGGCCCAGAAGGGTTAATGAGATCCGTAAACAGGGTCCCCAGGAAGGGGTCCATGAAGAACCAGTGTGTGCCCCCTGAGAAGCTGTGTATCTTATTTCCCACAAGCCCCTCGGGCCATCATTTATTTGTTTCTGTAGCTTTGACAGTCTTGAGTATGGAAGATACTGTACTACAAATGCCTCTTGCTCTAATTCACCATCTGATGTGACAGCCTGGTACAAGGACAGCAGAAGTAGACAGACAATCACATGGTAGCTCTATTCCTTCTCTTCCTGCAGCTCCTCAGATAAGGAAAAGACTTTCTTTTATTGCAAAGCCTCTCTCAAATATCGTCCTTACCGTTTATCCATAGATGTTGGCTATTAGAATGCTGACTTAAAAAAAAATGTTTTCTCCATGAAGCCCACAAATTCACAGCACTTCCTTCCTAAAAAGGCCCATAGGGAATTTGAGGAAAGAAAAGGAGATATGAGGTGGGGCACGGTGGCTCATGCCTGTCATCCTAGCACTCTGGGAGGCTGAGGTGGGTGGATTGCCGAGCTCCCAGGTTCGAGATCAGCCTTAGCAAGAGGGAGACCACATCTCTAAAAATAGCCGGGTGTAGTGACAGGCACCTGTAGTCTCAGCTACTGGGGAGGCTGAGGCAAGAGGATTGCTTGAGCCCAAGAGTTTGAGGTTGCTGTGAGCTATGATACCACAGCTCTCTGTCCAGGGCAACAAAGCGAGACTGTCTCAAAAAAAAAAAAAAAGAAAGAAAGAAAGAAATGAAAAGGAAGTATGTGGCTGGGGAAGGGGTGGGACCAAAGGCCAAAGAAATTGCTTCGCCATTTCACAAAAGCTTCTGTCTGCCCCCAGCTGCATGGTGCATTTAACTTTGGGCAGGCCTCTTCAGATCCTTGCTCGGCCTCGGACTTCCCAGCTCTCTTTCCTGCTGCTCTGTGTTTCTTGTCAGGAAAGAACCTTTTCAAGAGCCTTTGCCTTGGTCCTTCTCACCCTTCACTGGGAATTGCTAAGGCAGGGAACAATTTTTGGAGGTGAAAGCTCAATTTAGGGATTGGCTATTAATTCAAGAAAAGCCCAGCAAGGCAAGACCTTCCCTTTTTCACACATGGAATGAAGAAGATTCCTTTTTCGGAAAGCGCGATTCGATCGACTTTCTTTTTCTAGAAAACTGTGGGTGAGCACAGCTACCTAATGAGAAGATGCCTGAACGAAGGCCTAGTGGGGCCCATGTGAGTGTTGTGGGGGCAGAACTAGAATTCAAATCTAGGGCTGGGCGCGGTGGCTCACACCTGTAATTGTAGCTCTCTGAGAGGCTGAGGGAGTGGATTGCTTGAGGTCAGGAGTTTGAGACCAGTCTGAGTAAGAGTGAGAACCCATCTCTGCTCAAAATAGAAAAAACTAGCCGCGTGTGGTGACGTACGCCTGCCGTCCCAGCTCCTCAGGAGGCTGAGGCAAGATGATCAGTTGAGCCCAAGAGTTTGAGGTTGCTGTGAGCTATGATGCCACAGCAGTCTACCCAGGGCAACAGAGTGAGACTCTGTTTTGGGGAAAAAAAAAAAAAAAGAATTCGAGTCATCATCTCCTGACCTCATTCACAAATAGTTTTGCATCATTCTAGGCTGCAAGGGGTTCCCTAGGGCCACACTGTGGACATCTGAGCAGCTTCCCTTTACATGCCTTTGTTTAAGAGTATGATTTTATTTCAAGAAAAGTTTTCCCAGGGAAAGAAAGGTGGTCTTGCCGATACCGTATGATCTCCAATGTTAGGAAGAGTCCACCAAGATAAGAGCTATCAGCCACTCTCAGGCAGGTCTGGGTGCACGAACATCCTTACTAGAGATGAGTTCTGGTCCTTTTTATCCAAAAGGATTTGGGGCATCGGCTCAAACATAAGCTCCTGCCCTTCTGCGTGATTAAAGAAGTTCTGATTTGTCCTTTTGCTGTTTCTGATGGACACTGTGGAGATTTTAATATTTATTCTCTACAAGAATATCAGAACCATTCTGAGTATGGGTTACCACTTACTATGTAACCTTGGGCAGTGTACAAAACAAAACAAAAAACAAAAATGTAACAATTAAAACAAATTCATCTCACATAGGGCTGAAGACTAAATGAGCTAATACAGGGTGTCCATAAAGGTTGTGTGCAATTTAAAATAGTAACATATTAAAGCACCTCTTAAATACTCAATAAGTGTTTGCTATTATTATTGCTGTTGCTGTCGTTGTTATTTGGGGTCCCCACGCAGAGGCCCTAGGTAATGTCAGGCATAGGGTTCCGAGAGGAACAAATAGCTCAGACTCATAATTCACACACTCTAAATTGTTGGCTTAAGCGTAAGTTGCTGCTGTCTTAGGGGAGCACTGTACCCACACTAGCATAGACCTAGTGGACTCGGCGATAGGTCACTCACCTCTGGGAAGAAGGAAGCTGGCAAGCTCCCCAGACTGGTGGTGGAGCTACCAGTGGGAGCCAGAAGCACGTTCTCAAACCATCAGGCAAGTGCGGTCTTCGGATCTGTTGTAGTTGGCTCAGCTAAAACCCACACTTCCAATTTTCACACTATCTGTAAACGTTTAATTTGAATGGCTTTTCTATTTAATATCAAACAAGTGAGAAAAAATCTCATCGGTGCCGTGCCAGACTCTCATGGGGATATGGCGGCGACTGGAACTCTGCTGAGCGGAGATCTCAGTAGGATTTCTCAAATGGCTGAAGGGAGAGCAATCCATCAGCCTACTGAAATCTCACATGCCATTTGGTTTAAATATTAAAGTTCCTTTGAGGTTAAGTAAGTATTAGAACCAGAAGGAAGGCAGGATTACAGTCTGTTAGCCTGGGCTCCACATGTACCGACTGCCACAAATATACCTCTTTTCAGCAAGAGGGGTCACTGCCAGCCCAGAATCTTCCCAATCAGAACTGACTCTCATGTTCCACCAGCCTGTGCTCAAGGCCGAGCAACCCTGGACAGAGAGGCAGAAATACAGTGTGAGGCACTGACAGGAGGCACATGTCATTTTAAATTTTCTAGTTGCCACATTTTTAAAACGTAAAAAGAAAGGAGTGAAAAAATTTTTTTTTCTTTTTTAGGCAGAATCTCACTCTGTCACCCTGGGTAGAATATCCTGGCATCATAGGTCACATTAGCCTCAAAGGCCTGGGCTCAAGCAATCCTCTTGCTTCAGCCCCTTGAGTAGCTGGGAATACAGGTGCCCGCCACAATGCCTGGCTATTTTTTAGAGGTGGGATCTCACTCTTGCTCAGGCTGGTCTCAAACTCCTGAGCTCAGCCAGTTCAGCAGCCTTAGCTTCCCAGAATGCTAGGATTACAGGTATGAGCCACCACATCCAGCCTGAAATGAATTTTAGTAATATATGTCCCAAATGTCACTATTTCAGCATGTTGTCAATATAAAAATGAGATATTTTACATTATTTTTTGCATTGTATCTTTGCAATTTGGTGTATATTTTATACTTCCAGCACCTCTCAGTTGGGACTAGCTACCTTTCAAATGTTCCATAGCTACTGTGTTGGAAAGGGCAGGTTTAGGTTAATTTCACACATTGTGCCGCAGCAGGCTAGTGGTGACAATGCCCAGTGGAGTCTGAGGAAGGGTCTTGGGAGGCTGAGAAGACTTGGGAGGACCCTGTGAAACAGAATCTGTCACCACGGTTCCTTTTGAAGTGCATTTGTTTGCAATAACTTTTATAAACATCATTGCTCTCTCCCCTTTGTTTCACAGTTCTGGGACCCAATTTATCTCTGACGGAGGAAAGTATTATTTTTTCAGCTGCAAATCATGTTAATTGGGCAGTAGATAGATCGGAATGCGGAGTAAACACTCTAATACCTTTCATGCTTTTGATGGCTTTTCCAGCCCCGTACTGTAGGTACTGTATGGAAGCAGGAGAGCAGCAGGCCCCTCTTCCTGCTGAGGATAAGTCTCTCCCTCTCCCCCTGCAAGGAGGTGGTGGGGTCACGAATGCATTACAAAGTGAATGCATTTCAAAGTTTCCACTCCTTTTCCTTCGCTTTTATTTGCCACTCAGATAACTTGGATTATTTAGCCAGAGTCAATGCATCTCAGAGTCTTCTGAGATGAGGAATGGTGGGGAGGTTTTGCAGTGCATGGTGGCAGTTGGCATTCACTGTTTTTTCTCCTTCCATGTCACTGCCAGCCTTTCAGCTCTTGTGTCACTGGGAGCCTAGCTAAGACGAAAGGGACCGTGAGAGGTCTCTCTTCCTTTTTTAAAGTGGAAGAAAGAGGACTATGAGCAGGACAGAAGGTCGAGCTAGGGAATGCCCACCCAATCTCAGGCAGACCAATTTTAGGAACAAATATCTAGGTAGGTTAAGACCTAGAAATTGATTTCCATAACACTATCCTGGAAGCTCTTCTTAAAACCCAAGGGTAGGTGTGACAGAGTTTGATACGCAGTACCTGCTGGCTTAGAGCGCACATTCTCCCAGGACTCTTGAAACGTTTTCTTTCCGAGTCCTCAGCACGGCCTTGTTCCTCTTCCCCGGCTCCAGATCCTTCTCCCTTCAGAGAGCCCCCTGACAGGGCACACAGCAGCTGGGCACTCAGAGCCGAAGACTGCAGAGGCCCCGTGGCTTCATTTCCGGGGCAGGGCCTAGACACAGCCTCGGGGAAACACAGCGGTCAGGGGCTGAGTTTAACAGCACCTGGAGAAAACAGGTTTCCTCCGTCCTAATTCACCTTTCTTTGTCCACCCTCTTCTGCCCTCTGCTGCCCGCAAACACGAAAAAGTAGGCTCAGTCAGAATCACCTGGGAGCCTGTCCGCAGCCATCTCCTGGGCCTCCCACCCGTGGACACTCTGACTCAGTGGGCGGCAGGGGCAGACCGCACTGTCAGAAGCCCTGCTGCCTGTCTGCTGGGGTCTTGCGTCCTCCGTGCCAATGGTGTGACGTCAATATTAGCGTGTGATTTTTTTCTGTGTATTCAAAGGGTAGTTATCATGATTTCAGGGTTGTGTTCTATTTATGGAACTGTACTTGTGCATCTTTCTGCTCCCCAGGAGACAACAAAATCATCAACAGGACAATTTTCTTGTTTTCCAAAGACCACGCCAGAGGGCAGCCAGCCTTTGTCCTGGATAGCTGGGCGAGGGGCCTGCTCATTGCATCGCCCCTGGTGGGCAGCATCAAAACAATGCTGTACCCTCCTGGCTTCCTCCCAGGAGTTTCTTATGCTCTGTCCTATGTGACCCTGCTGTCCTGGCATGCTGCCCATTAATGGGACTAAGGAAGGGTGCCCTGTCTGGAGTTGGCATCTATAGGATGGCAGTGGCTTATGAGTGACCAGCTTCCAGGAGTGCGGCACACCACAGGGAAGCTGCACGTCTTCCGTCTCAGAGTCTGCATGTGCCCCGGTGAGAGGGCGTCAGCTGCGTGGAGGGGGCAGAGGGAAGCACAAGCAGCGGCACTGTGAGGGAGAACGGTGAGTGACGGCGGTAACTTACCCCGCGACAGCTACGAGGATTAATGACTGTGAGCGCTAACGTTTGCTAGGCACATGTGGCAGACAAGCTGCTAAGTTTATTGGCAGCATTTCGTTTAACCCAGATGATGACTTTATGCTTATGTGATTTGAGTTGTTAATATTTCCATTTTACAGATGAGGAAACTGAGCCTTGAAAAGTTTAACAATTTGCCCAAGGTCAACGAGTCATGGGGTGAGACTTTGTCTCAAAAAAAAAAAAAGATGAGAGGTGTAGCAGGAAAATATTTGTAATGGGGAACAACTATAAAATGACTCCTGGCAAACTGAGAAACATGGAAACCAGCCTCCTGGCTCCTGGAGTTACCTGCCGTCACTCCAGAGCCCCCTGGTCTTGAATAATGAAGGCAGGACTGGATTTCTATAGAGATGACTGTGTGGCTCTAGAGTGCCCGCCCAACACTCAGGTAATTTTTATCTATTTTTAATAAAAATGGGGTCTTGCTCTTTTTTTTTTTTTTTTTTTTTTTTTGAGACAGAGTCTCACTGTGTGCCATGGCATTATAGCTCATAGCAACCACAAACTCTTGGGCTCAAGCGATTCTCTTACTTCCGCCTCCCGAGTAGCTGGGTCTACAGGCCCCTGCCACAACACCCGACTAGTTTTTAGAGACAGGGTCTCGCTTTTGCTCAGGCTGGTCTCAAACCTGTGAGCTCAGGCAATCCACCTGCCTTGGCCTCCCAGAGTGGTCGGATTACAGGCATGAGCCACGCACCTGGCAATATATGTGTCATCTTAAGACATTTGCTTGTCTACCTGTTACCTGCTACCATCCTAGACTTCCCTCTGCCAACCCACACTCCTCCCAGGTTCCTTTTCCTAAATAACTACTTTGATTATGTGGCTCTCCTTTAAAACATTCCTGCTTTAAAACATGGCTCCCTGTTGCTTATCTTTCATCCTGGTTTCTTACCCTGGTATTCAAGGCCCTCCGCAATCTGACTTCAACCTGCCTTCCTTGCCCGTGGTTTTCATTCTTCCTTTCTAGACAAGAGGTGAACACACATGATCTTTACCTCCTTTGTGCCTCTCCTGTGTTTTTCCTTTCATGCTCACTTTCCACATTGGATCTACTCTGCAGAAACATATTAACATATGTTGCCTGTGTACCCTGTGTTCAAAAATATGAAATGGGTAGGAGGGAGGGCTTGAGTCAAACAATTTAGTGCACAGGATTAAATATTGTTTACATCTTCCACTTCCCAAGAAAATGATGACCCAAACTGCTTTTGTTTAAAGAGTAGCTAAAATGCAAGTTATCACAAAAGCAAATTTAAAAAATTTAATTTCCCATCGTTAAATCAGGATTTATTAAAATAACTCAACAGCCCAAGTTCACAAGGTAATAGAGAAATAGGAACCCGCATCTAATCACTTGCAGGAATTGTGTATTACTGAATGTTAGGAGGGCAATTTGAGAATGTTTTGAAAACTGTAAAAGTGTTTACAACTTTTGATCCTGTAATTCTACTTGTATTTGTTCTGTGGATATCATCAAGGAACGTGCACAAATATTCTTGTACAAAGACATTTAAAACAATTCCAAATACTTAGCAGTCATCAACCAGTTAAATAATGGGATGTGTAAGTGCTAGACAGGATGAAAAATCACATTTTAGGAAAAAATTCAACAACATGGAAAGATACTATTAGTGAATAAAAAGTATGTTCCAAAACGATATGCACGATAGGATCCAAATTTTGTAAAAGTATATAGAAAAGAAATGAGATGATATGCATCATAAAGTTAACATGAATTTTTTCTAGGGTTACAGTTATTTTCTGTTTTCTCCTTTGTATGTTCCATGATGAAAGTGAATCGTTTTTGTAATCATTGAACATTTTATAATCATTGATGATAAAGCTCTCACCTTTATGTAATCCCAGCCCCATGAAAGAAAATGTATGACTTGAAACCCCTGTGTTTAACCTCATGTTTTGGCCAGTCAGTAGTATTTGTGACAATTTCTTTACAGTGCTGTAGATTTTAAAAGGCAACAGAGGACAAAAGCACTTCTGTGACCTATGAGCTAATGATGACACAGAAAGCACTGGAAAAAACTAGTGACCTCTAAAGAAATAAATAGACTTTAATGGGAAATAATTACTCCCGAGCACTATTTGTTTGATTCAATTTTTAATTGGTTTTACCTTTCTGTAGTACATACATCTCAATGCCTTAGACGTAATATACTTTCAACTGGTGTTTGTTGAATGAATAAATCAATGAGTGGGCAGTTGAATGATGACAGATAGAGGTTTTAGAGGTCACTAGAGGGAGCTGTGTTTACCTGATCTGGAAAAACTCCACGACCACGTGAGGCTTGGGTTAGCCTGTACGTGATTTCATTTGTTGTCAAACCTCACCATTTGTACCTTCCAACCTACGTCAGCTCTTGTGGAGATTTATACCTGAGAAGTCCAAGGGGAAAATTGCTTCAAAATACATTACAGAAATCATAATTGTAACCGTTTATTGAAAGTTTCCTGTGTGCCAGGAAACTTTATATGCTTAGTGTTATTCCATCTGCATGATAACCCTTTGAAGGAGGTGTATTTTCTCCACTATGCATGAGAAAACTGAAACGCAGACATCTAAATGATTTGTCCAGTGTCATGTGACGAGCAAGGAGTCGAGTCCAACTCTAAGCCAATTTTGTTTGACTCCAAACACGAGGATTAGTCACGAGGCTACAGAATTTCGCCTTGGAATCGGGACACAAATATTCAGTGGTGATTAACCTGGCAGACTGACGCTCATTTTTTAATTTTCTCTTATTTTCTTTTTCTTGGTATTGTCTACACTTGGTCTTAGTAACAATATTTTCTTGGTACTGTTTTTAAGGTTAGCTATTCTCATGAGAGTGTATTGCTAGCCCATGGTAGCTTGTATTTGCACCTCCCTATTAATAAAGTTACTGGCTTTTTGGATATCATCTTCCTTTGTAAAGTGCCTATTCAAGTACTTTGCTAATTTTTCCACTAAGTTGAGATTTTTTTTTTCTTACTGATTTATAGGAGTTCTGCATATACTTTGGCAACAGGCTTGGTTTTGCATTGCAACTTACCTTCTATTCTGTGGTTTGTCTTTTAACTCTCTTCATTTTCTATTTTCCTTCTTTTTCTCTTTCTAGAACTCGCTGGGAAAGACATCAATTACATCTCATGAACTTCCATTACCATCATTTGTCATGTCACCCACAGCTAATCTTGTTTCATATAACCCCCATATACTTCTGTTCCTCTCTCCACCTAATACATTATTTTGAAGAACATCTTGACCATTTATAATATTTCATTCATAAATATTTCTGCATGTGCCACTGATAGATGAGGGCTCCTTAAAAAAATACAAGACCATAATTTTATCCCACCTAAAAGATCTTAGTAATCAATTGTTCCTTGATTCAATTGTATGGAATATTTCTGTGTGCCAGAAAATATTCAATAAGTGTTTAAATTTTTCCAATTGTCTCAAATTTTATTTTACAAGTCATTTGAAACATAATTCAAATAAAGCCCATAGTTTGCAACTATTTGATAGAACTCTTAAGACTCTTTTGATTTGTAGGTCAGGTGTGATGGCTCATACTCTAGAAGGCCAAGGTGGGTGAATTGCTTGAGCTCAAGAGTTCAAGACCAGCCCGAGCAAGAGCGAGACCCCCATCTCTACTAAAAATAGACAACAATAGCCAGGCATGATGGTGCATGCATATAGTCCCAGCTACCCGAGAGGCTAAGGCAAGAGGATTGCTTGAGCCCAAGAGTTTGAGGTTGCTGCAAGCGATGATGATGCCAGGGCACTCTAGCCTGAGCAACAGGGTGAGGCTCTGTCTAAAAAAAAAAGAACAGAAAGAAAGAAAAGACTCTTTTAATTTATAGATTTTCTCCATTTCTTTTTTCCTTCTTGCCATTTAAGAAACCAACTCAATTGTTAGTCAAATTTTCAATAATCTGTATTTTGTGTGCAATTTAACATACTCCTATGTTTTCGTATTTTGTGCAAATTGTTAGATCCAGAGGATTGATGAAACTCAAGTTTAATTTTTGGCATGAATACTCCCTAGGTGGTATTGTATCCTTTGCTGTGGTAGCACCAGGTAACAATGTCCAGCTGCTTCCCTTGTTGACTCCAGCAGACACTGATGATTATTACCCCGTTTGTTCTTTCATTAGAGGCAGACAGCCAATTATAACCATACATTTTAATTAATCTCTAGTATTTTTTGACTTCACTGGATCCTACAGTTTTACCTAAAACTTTGGTCAGGAGGCTGAGCTGGAAGAATAGCTTGAGCCCAGGAGTTCAAAGCCAGCCTGGGTAACATAGGGAGACAGGGTCTTTAAAAAAATAAATAAATGAATGAATGAATGAATAAAAATGTGGGTGATTTGAAATTAACAAACTGAATGGAAACAGAGGCTCCTTCTTCACTTAATTTTTGTGTTCCTACTTGAATATCTAGACCAGTAAACTGGAAAGAGATATGTCATGGTTCTCTAAGGGGCACAGCTAGCACAGGGCTTGGAGATATTGAGGGAAGGAAAATAGAGACGTCAGATGTTCAAAGAAATGTAAACTGTGTTGGCATAGATTTTGCAAAAGTGTTCTAATTCCAAAAAGTGTTAACTCCTGCTAAAGGAATAACTTTGTCCAAGTGGCATCTTGGAATAAACGGGTTTAAAGAAGTCTCTCCAAGTTCCCAATTCTCAATGAAAGAAAACAAAGCAGCCTCACGAAACACAGTTAACCACCTAAACAGGTTACCTTTTTTTATTTTTTTTTTACCAAGTTAGATAACTACTGCTACTTAACAGAGTAAAAAAAATCCAGCAGGTTATATATTAGCTTACAGATTCTTGTCTCTGTCTGGGTCTGTGAGTTGTGACATGTTTTTATGAAGCAGCCTTTTTTCTTTTCTTTCTTTTTCTTTTTCTTTTCTTTTTTTTTTTTTTTGAGACAGTCTCACTCAGTCACCTGCCCTTAGTAGAGTGCTGTGGCATCATAGCTTGTAGCAACCTCAAATTCTTGGGCTCAAGCAATCCTCTCGCCTCAGCTTCCTGAGTAGCTGGGACTATAGGCCCCCACCACAATACCAGGCAAGTTTTAGAGATGGGGTCTCGCTCTTGCTCAGGCTGGTTTCCAACTCCTGAGCTCAGGCAATCCACCTGCCTCAGCCTCCCAGGGTGCTGGGATTACAGGTGTGAATCACCTCGCCTGGCTATGCAGCAGGTAGAATAAAACACAACTGCAACTAAATGAGAATTTTCCTCTTCGAGATTCAACATTCAGCATTTCAAATAGTGGTCATTTGTGTGATCAGGACAAAAGAATGACAAGGCTGTTCTAGAGGAGGTAAAGCCCTTTGAATAAAGGGAGAATGAAAAGAACAGTATGTAACAGTTTGATTTTGCACTTTGGAAGCACTTCTGTGTGCCAGACACATGTTTTGTCATTGTAGCAGCAAAAGAGCAGAATACAAGGTACTAGCTTTACAGAGCTCTGTTTAGAAAGACGCTAGAAAAGAAAAAGGTAAAGCCTTTTCTATATATGTGGGTGGGTGGTTCGATTTCTAGTTTCATTAATGTTCTCAAAAGAAATTAAACAGCATTTAAAAACAACTCTAAATTAGAGGGGCTGAAAACTAGGATTGGAACAAGAACAAATATTTAAAACTCTAGAGATGCAATTGCAATTTTGGCACAGCAAAATGCCCCCCTCCCAAAGTTCTCTAGGGTCATAAAAATCATCCAATTTAACTAGTGTTATAGGAATTAGAGTCCCACGAAGGCAAGACTAAGGATGTCCTGTTTACTGCCATGTCCCCAGCATCTAACACAATGTCTGGGACATGGTAGGTGTTCAAGAAAAATATGCTGTAGGGATGAAATCCTAAAATTATTAAAACCAAAAGTTGTAGTTGCAAAGTAAAACCGTTAAGCTGAATCTCGACAAGCTGTCATTTCAAAAATCCTGTCAAAGCTGCTTAATAAAAGTGTTGGGTTGATACATCCCATGTCTAGAAAGTTGTAAAACAACTGGACAAGGTCCAGAGCCCAACCTGACTGGGTCCAGATGACAGGGAGTGACAGCCAGACTTACTGTTTGCATTCCTGTCTCTGTCTTCAGTAAGCAGTTTCCGTTCTAACGAAATCTTCTCCTTTTTAATTTACTCTGGTATTTATATGTCTAATGATTTAGTATCATATCACACCAGTCTGGCCTTTGGGGTACCCTTGACTTGCATTTTTCCAATTTACCTTTACATATATTATACACAAACTGACCAGAAATCATTCCTCTCAACACGAGCCTCTCAGGTAAGAATCGTGGCTTCCTTTCACTCTCCAGAAACAGCCTTCTCCACAGACTCCATTTAAAACCAGCTCCCCCACCCCTATGTCTTCTGTAAGCTTGTCCAGACACCAGCTACACCATCGGGCCAGGTCTTGCAGTCATTCCACTGCTTGCAAAGCAATCATTTATTTATAGGCGTTTGGTGTTTTGTCTGACATCTGTTTGATGCCAGAGCTCCAGCCTTTGTCTCAATGAATCACTTGTCAGCGAAAGTTGTGGCAGCGCAGGCTGGATTTCACACTTTCAGGAAAGGTTTGCAAAGACCAGCTCTCTCTACCTCACCATATCCCACGAGAAAGCAGGACAATAAGGGGTTGGGGAACCTGGTGCTTATTCCAGGTTTATTTGGATCTGGCCCCAGGGGCTTGAGCTTTCCTCTCTGGAGACCACATTGCCAACTCATCTCCACAGCTGGAATGTTGCTGCTAGGAAGAACCTGGCTGAAATATTTGAAAGCAAAAGAATAGGGAGAGATTTTGGGGGGTGGGGGGTGGAGGAGGGAATTCACCTATATTTGGTAGTGTGCAGATGATTTTTTTTTTCTTTGGGTGCAATTTGTCCGAATTTACCTAGAGCAGAGGGGATCAGGATTTGTACAGGGTTATGAACCTGGCTGAGATTAGCAAGGCATTAAATCTAGAAGTGCCTTTCCTTATTCTGCAAGTGGGGTACCAGTGACTTTACAAGGTCAGTGAAGTTGCTTTGAGAGGCACAAGACCCACACTATTTTCTGGTAAAAGTGATTATTCATAGAGTACCCTGTGGAAACTCCTGCCTGTGATCTGAGAACTTGAGGAGCAGAGCAGGAAAGGGGAGAGAAGGGGCAGGTTAAGCCTAAGAAACTGTAGGTGGCAAGAAAAGAGAGTAAGCTTGGTGGAAGTAGAGAGAGAAGGCAAGATGAAATTATAGAGTAAATCTGATAGAAAAATTATGGACTTTTTACTTCACTGTTTTGTAAGGAAAGGAAGAAGCTAGACAAGGGGGACGTCTGGGAGATTCTTCTTTGTAACTTCTAAGCTCCTTGCCTTGGCTTCACAAAAAGTCACCTTATAAAGAGGTTGTTGCAAACAGATGAACCCCCAGGAAGGCAAGCCAGCATTTCCAGATCCAATGAGACAGTGGGTGGAAGAAAAGTTTTTCATTTAAGGTTTTAATTCGAAGAGAATTGGAAAGGGGTGGGAAAATTGATATCCCATCTGAGGCTTCTGAGTCTTACATGGGATCTTTTCATGTTCCTCAATTAGTGAAAGGGAGGTAGGGTTAGGGTGCCAAAACTTGGGCTCATCAGTCACTTCATGCATCTGAGCTGGAAAACATTTAACCCTGAGATGCAAATCATTTAATCATGCTGACTCAGAGGTGATCAAAAGTTGTGAGCCCTTGGGAACCAGGAATTCCCAACATGATGTGGTAATGCATTTCACAGTGTAAACCTCAGATCTCCAGGACCCAGGCTGGGGAAAAGGGAAGGCAAGGACTCTGTATTCTAAAGTTTCTGCCTAACAAAGACAGACCTTCCACTCCAAACACATTGAAAATAAGGGATCCCAGGGGGCAACTCCCACTTCCAGCCCCACCACCCCACACATACCTTTTCCTTTCTGTTTGCGCCATTAGGTCAGGAGGTTAATGAAAATGCACTCTAAAGTTATAATGAGGACGAAGCCAGGGATGAATATTAGATTTCCATTCATGTCTGAATATGCAATCTGGACATTAAGAAAACCCCATGTGCTTCAAAATTTTATAGTTCTGTCCACATTTGTTTAGATGGGTCTGAGACGCTTAGGAAGTGGTAACTGCTAATTGTCTACATTAGAAATGAGGCTCGGAATGCAGGCTGGATCTAGCTTGGCAGTGGCTGAGTTGCACGCCTCTGTGTGTCAATACTGTCAGATAGCATTGCAATTGGGACCAAAAATTATGGATCCTGGAATTATGTGTTGCTTTTTTTCTTTCTCTTTCTCTTTTTCCATCCATTTTTTTTCCTTTTCTCTTTTATACAGATGGAGTACTCTCAACCTTAAGGGTGGACCTGTACACGCATACTATTTCCTCTTGAGTCACTTCAAAATATCTATTTATTTCCTAAGAGTATCAATCCATTGAAGAAAAACCAGACCACTTGAGTTAGTTTTATGGCAAATATTATAAAATGATGCTGTGAAGGATAACATGATAATACCTTGAATCTGTTCACACACTTTGAAGGAACAGCTCCAATGAAAGTAAATTGCTGCTAAAGACAAACCAACTGGAAAAGATGCTTTTCGTTTTTTTCAGTGTTTTTATAATGGCTTCAAAGGAAATGCGAATTAATCATTTGTTTTCACCCAAGAGCAGCACAACTTATTTTGGAGACTTAAACAGGCAATATAAACGAACCGAAATCTGAGACTCCCAAATGCTGAAGCTGAAAGGATTCAGTCTGGTAAGATCAATTCTACTCAGCGTTTATTTTCAGTTGAAGATAGTGGAAATCATTTATCAATCATGGGCAATATGAGTTCTTCTTGCCTGGCAATGTCCACATGATTCTGTTAACCTCTAAGTGTAGATACAGTATTTTTTAATAGAAAGACAGGGCAATATGGCAGTTAATTAGCAACCAATACTGTAAACTATGGGAGATACAAAGTTTTATCATATAAATTAATTGCCATTATAAAAAGGCAACTGCTTTAGCCAAGAAGGTACAAAAACTGGTAACATCCATAAATACAACTAGAAGCTAAGTGAAGAAATACATAGCAGACTGTTTTTCCTATATAATATTTGAATATGCAAACTAAGACACCTGTGGCACTTTACACAAAAGTAGGAAGATGCCACACATGCCCGCCCCCCCTCATACCCACCCCCACCCGTCCAGGCCCCACCCCTCCCCCATGTGGATTTCCAAAACATGGCAAATTCTAGGGTTACAAGGACAGGATGGCGCACGGAAGCAGCAAGACGGCGAGCTCCGACCTGCTAGACAAAGAAGGAACCTTCTTGACAGTTGTAAAGCATTAGGCGTCAGACAGAAACTT
>CAUYRH010092869.1:0-13730 GCA_963574655.1 Perodicticus potto | reverse complement strand
TGCCGTGGCATCACAGCTCACAGCAACCTCCAATTCCTGAGCTCAAGCGAGTCTCCTGCCTCTGCCTCCCAAGTAGCTGGGACTACAGGTGCCCACCACAATGCCCGGCCATTTTTTGGTTGCAGCCGTCATTGTTTGGCGGGCCTGGGCTGGATTTGAACCCACAGCTCAGGTGTACGTGGCTGGCGCCTTAGCCTGTTGAGTCACAGGTGCCGAGCCAAAACAGCCAGGCATTTTTTTTTTTTTTTTGTAGAGACAGAGTCTCACTGTATCACCCTTAGTAGAGCACCATGGCGTCACACAGCTCACAGCATCCGCCAGCTCTTGGGCTCAGGTGATTCTCTTTTCTCAGCCTCCCGAGAAGCTGGGACTGCAGGCACCCAACACAACGCCTGGCTATTTTTTTGTTGCAGTTTGGCTGGGGCTGGCTTTGAACCTGCCACCCTCGGTATATGGGGCCTATGCCCTACTCACTGAGCCACAGTCACTGCCACCTGTGTCTTAGTCTTAAGAGGAGAAGAGGGGAGGGGAAAGGGTTCATGTTTGGCTGTGTTAGTGCCTCACACTTTATATATGATATTCTCCAATTTAAAAGCATGGTATTCAAATTTTTGGTATGATTTATTGTATTACTGTGTATTTCTTTAAGTGACAAAATGAACAAAAGGATACCATTTTCCTTCATCTAAGATACTTAGTGAAATCTCAGTTATCTGGCTTTGGGAGATTATGATCTTTTTTTTTTTTTTTTAAGACAGAGTTTTACTTTGTTGCCCTTAGTAGAGTGTTGTGGCGTCACAGTTCATAGCAACCTCAAACTCTTGGGCTGAAATGATTGATCCTCTTGCCTCAGCCTCCCAAGTAGTTGGGACTACAGGTGCCTGCTACAACGCCCAGCTGTTTTTAGAGATGGGGTCTTGCTCTGGCTCAGTCTGGTCTTGAACTCTTGTGCTCAGGCAATCCACCCACCTTGGCCTCCCAGAATGCTGGAATTGCAGGTGTGAGCCACTGCGCCCAGGAGATTATGGTTCTTATGCTGTTTGTGATGTTGGAACAGAAGGTACTGTATTATCTCTTATGATTCTGCTCAGCTAAGTAGTATTCCCTGACGAAGGCAGTTACAAAGTCCTATCTGCACACAAGGGTAGGAAACATAAACTAATTTTTTTTTTTTTTTTGAGACAGAATCTCACTTTGTTGCCCTTGATAGAGTGCTCTGTCATCATAGCTCACAGCAACCTCTATCTCTTGGGGTTAAGTGATTCTCTGGCCTCTGCCTCCCAAGTAGCTGGACTATAGGTGTCCACCATATTGCTCAGCTATTTTTAGAGACGGGATCTTGCTCTGGCTCAGGCTGATCTCGAACTCGTCAGCTCAGGCAATTCACCCACCTAGGCCTCCCAGAGTGCTAGGATTACAGGCATTAGCCACCGCACCTAGCCGTAACTTTAAAAAAAAAAAATAAGTAGGCTTATACTCTAAAATAACAATAAAAATACAGTAAATACAGAAACAAGTAACATAGTTATTTATTATTTTCTTGTATTATGTACTATACATAATCATATGGGCTGTACTTTGATGGGACTGGCAAAGCAGTAGATTTGTTTACACTAACATCACCACAAACATGTAAGTAATGCACTATGAAATTATGACAGCTACAGCATCTTTAGGGGAGAGGACTTTTTCGGCTCTGATATAATTTCATGGGCCATTTATATGTGGTCCTTTATTGACCAAAATGTTATGAAACAGTTCTGTGAAGTAGCTGGTATTATTTTCTTTACATAATGAAGTAGTTGAAACCTAAGAGGATCACTCAGTTTCTGTTTGTGAGATCAAGTTTTCTACCTCCAAATACAATGTTCTCTTGGCTACTAGATTAGCAGTCATTAAGAAGGATGATAAACCCAATTTATCACTCGTCTTTGAACACGGATAAACACCTTACATTGTTATCACAATTAAATAAACTTCTTTCTGCCTACACACTTCTAAATGCAGACTGCTTTCATTAACCCTTAAGAAGTAAGGAATCCTTTTCTATCTGTCGTAATCCTAACGAAAAGTAAGGACTCTACTTGCTATCCCGTTTCACTACGACATCCCAAAGCCTGCAGATGGAGAGAAGAGGAGGAGAGCAGAAACTTATTCTCAGAATTTGTTGAGTGACAAGTTTTGCATATTCTTGTGTCATAGCATAGAAAGCTAGTGACGAATTCTCTAGGATAAGTCTACCGTTGAATTGTAGTCACTTGTAAAGTGTAAATTTCTGATAGGTAACCTGTGACTTGTTCAGCTCACCAACTTGTACTTGCTTTTTAACTCTTGTGCCTTCATTGCTTTGAAACCGAAACTTTTTTTTTTTTGAGACAGAGTCTCACTATGTCACCCTCAGTAGAGTACTATGGTGTCACAGCTCACAGCAACCTCAGACTCTTGGGCTGAAGCGATTCTCTTGCCTCAGCCTCCCAAGTAGCTGGGACTACAGGCGCCCACCACAATGCCCGGCTGTTTTGTTGCTGTTGTTTGGCAGGCTGGGCCTGGGTTCAAACCTATCAACCCTGTTGCATGTGGCCAGCGCCCCAGCCCCTGGGCTATGGGCGCTGAACCAAAACTCACACATTTTGAAGTAAAATTAGATCTGATAAAGAATGTTTTAAAATTGCATTCAGAAAAAATGCTTTTTTCTTTATTAAAAAAGTAAAACATTATTTCTCATAGATCATTAACTTTTCAAGCTATTGAGACTTTCTTAAACACTTTAATGTGACATGGTTCTTGAATTTTTTTTTTTTTTTAAATTTTTGAGACAGAATCTTACTCAGTTGCCCTGGAATTAAGTGCTATGGAGTCATTGCTCACAGCAACCTCAAACTCTTGAGCTCTGGTGATCCCCTGGCCTCAGCCTCTTGAGTAGCTGGGACTACAGGCTCCCACTACAACACTGGCGCGTTTATCTATTTATTTATTTTGAGACAGTCTCACTTTGTCAACCTTGGTAGAGTGCTATGGCGTCACAGCTTAAAGCAACTGCAAACTCTTGGGCTTAAGAGATTCTCTTACCTCAGCCTCCCGAGTAGCTAGGAGGTGCCTGCCATGATGCCTGGCTATTTTTAGAGACTGGGTCTCACTCTGGCTCCCGCTGGTCTCCAACATGTGAGCTCAGGCAATCCACCTGCCTTGGCCTCCCAGAGTGCTAGGATTACAGGCCTGAGCCACTGTGCCTGTCCTTAGTTTTTCTGTTTTTAGTAGAGACAGAGTCTCGCTCTTGCTTAGGTTGGTCTCGAACTCCTGAGCTCAGGCCACCTACCTGCCTCAGCCTCCCAGAGTGCTAAAAGTAAAGGCATGAGCCACTTTGAGGTGCTGGGTGCTACTATTTGAACACAAACCCCCATTGTTTCCTTCGTCAACTCTTGTGAGAAAACATGAAGCAGGGCATGCTTCTGTAGTCAACAGCACTCTGGAGGCTGAGGCAGGTGGATTCCATGAATCCAGGAGTCCTAGTCCCATCTGGGCAACATAAGACCCTATCTTTATATATAAAAAAGTATCAGACCTTTAGTTTCCTTTCCCTGGATTGGATAAACAGACAAGGAGATCTTACCAAAAGGTGTTTACTCCACTAACGTAGATTTCTGTACAGAATGCAAGTCTACCCTATAGAACATGGTTCTCTCTTCCTGATGCCTCCTAATGCCATGACCCTTTAATACAGCTCCTCATGTTGTGGTGACCCCCAACCATAAAATTATTTTTGTTGCTACTTCATAACTAATTTTGCTACTGTTATGCATTGTAATGTAAATATCTGATATGCGGGATGTATTTTCATTGTTATAAAGGGGTTGTGACCCACAGGTTGAGAACTGCTGCAATAGAAGGACAACTTTTCAGAGCTATTCCTCTGTTTGCAGCCCCTTTGAATAGCCATTTCAGAATATGCCAAAGATGTATCATTTTTGTGTTGCTTTTAAGGTTCAACATATATGACTAACGTGCTCCAAGTACTTCACACAACTTAGGCTACTATTTAGTACTTAATTTTTAACTTTATAAAGGATGCAAAAACCCTAAGTTATTGTGGCTGTATTTAAATGAACTCTGTGAAAGTCTTTCTTTCTACTGACCTGTTGGCTTGAAATCTGACTTGAAGACAGAGTTGTTCTTTTTGATAAACAGAGAAAGACGTGGGACTTTGCATTGTAACGGGCCACGAGATCAAAATGCAAGTCTGCAATCTCTTATCCATAATTTTTAAATCCCTAAAGGTCTGAATACCAAAAGTTTCTCCCCTGTGTTTATGATAATACTCATTTGGAAGCAAAGCCTATCTTTTTTTTTTTTTTTTTTTTTTTTTGAGACAGAGTCTTGCTCTTTTGTCCCTGATAGAGTGCAATGGCATCATGATAGCTTACTGCTTGCTCCTGAGCTCAGGCTGTCCTCCTGCCTTGGCCTCCCAGAGTACTAGGATTGTAGTAGGCATGAGCCACCTCACTTAGCCTGCAAAGCTTGTCTTGAACTGATGTGTGACTATTGATAGGCTTTACCACACAGTAGAAATATACTTGGTTACGTAGTTGGTATGCTTGCTTAGTTTGGACCTCATTGCAGGTAGGACATAGGTTATGTAAAATTGTGAATTCCAGCCAGGTGCGGTGGCTCACACCTGTAATCCTAACACTCTGGGAGGCTGAGGCGGGTGGGTTGCTTGAGCTCACAAGTTTGAGACCAGCCTGAGCAAGTGCGTGACCCAAGTCTCTAAAAATAGCCAGGTATTGTGGCTGGCATTTGTAGTCCCAGCTACTCGGGAGCCTGAGGCAAGAGGATCACTTGAGGTCAGGAGTTTGAAACCAGCTTGAGGAAAAGTGAAACCCTGTCTCTACTAAAAATAGAAAATCTGAGGCAACCGGATTGCATGAGCCCTAGTTGGAGGTTGCCGTGAGCTATGACAACACGGCACTCTACCCAGGTCGACAGCTTGAGGCTCTGTCTCCAAACAAAAACAAAGAAGAAAAAAAATAATTATTCTTAGTATGATGACTTCCAGGGTATTCCATTTCTTAATGATGAATGTGTTAAATCTCTGTTCTGGTGTATGAAGAAGGGAGGACAGAGTCTTGGAGAGACCTTCAAAATCACTGTCACCTTGTTTAGTGATCCAGTGTACTCTGCAAGGCTCTAACCATGAAATAAACAGAGACTAAATCTGCTGCTCAAAACAAGGCCATCTATAAATGAGGAGGAAAAGGGAGGGACAAGAGAGTTATCGATGATAACTTGAGGGGTGAGAGATGGAGAAATTTCTGCCATTATTGTGGGTCTGTGACTCCCCAAAGTTTTGTGGGTATAGCTTCCCAGCAGCATAATGACATTTTGGGTTATTGAGTGCCCACAAGGCATTAACTAGTGAAGGCACTCTCGTATATTAAATGCTATCAGGATGGCTTGAGGAGTCTGTCCCTTCTCACATGGAAAGGAGACCACAGCAGTAAGTATTGTTGCTGTCTATTTGTAATTGCTGTAAGGAGTGTATCTGTGTGGAATTTTGGCAAGTAATATTTGTTAATTTTTTATTGAGGTATAATTCCATCCTGTAAAATACAGAGATTTTAAGTGTATACTTAAATGAGTCTTGACATTTGTTTATAACCTTTGTACCAACGTGTCAATCAAAATATAGCACATTCATGATTTCTATCTATACAGGTTAGTTTGCTTGATGGGTTGCCCTCCTGTGTTCTAGGAATACGTGGTGCAGGGTACAATACTGCCTAGCAGTGCGACTTCATATGCTCTTGGGAATGAACTAATGTGTCTCTCCATGCTAAAATAGTGTTTATGCTTATGTGAAAAGGAGGGGACCATGTTGGTATTTGTCTACATTTGTATCTTTTACCATCAACTTATTAAATGTTTATTCTTTGCAATGTTCCCTGTATCAGGGGTAGAAGATAGGGTGGGGGGGGGGCACAAGGATGAGTGAGAAACACTGCCCTCTGAGAGAGGCGATGAGGCATTCACATACATAATTAAACAAGAGAAGAGTAACAGGTGCCTTCAAAAGGTTAGATGAAATGCTGCGTATTTGTAAGTTCAGGAGACCTCACTTTTAGCTGTGTGAGATTTGGAGCAACTCAGATGAAACTCTTGCTTGATCTTTTTTTTTTTTTTTGTAGAGAAAGAGTATCGCTTTATCGCTCTTGGTAGAGTGCCGTGGCGTCGTCACACAGCCCTCAGCAACCTCCAACTCCTGGGCTTAGGCAATTCTCTTGCCTCAGCCTCCCGAGTAGCTGGGACTACAGGTGCCCACCACAACGCCTGGCTATATTTTTGTTGCAGTTTGGCCGGGGCTGGGTTTGAACCCACCACCCTCGGTATATGGGGTCGGTGCCCTACCCACTGAGCCAAGGCACCTTGATCTTTAAGTTTATTTTAAGCAAAGTAAAATGAACATTCAAATGAAAATTTAAGTGTCTTTATATAGTAGATTTGGTAAGGCATTCTTTGCTTTATAAAAGGATTGTAAAATTAGTTTATTTTATTTTTTATTTTTTTATTTTTGAGACAGAGCCTCAAGCTGTCACACTGGATAGAGTGCTGTTGCATCACAGCTCACAGCAACCTCCAATTCCTGGGCCCAAGTGAGTCTCCTGCCTCCGCCTCCCAAGTAGCTGGGACTATAGGCACCTGCCACAATGCCAGGCTAATTTTTCTATTTTTAGTAGAGTCCAGGTCTTGGTCTTGCTCAGGCTGGTCTCAAACTCCCCAGCTCAAGCAGTCCACCTGCCTCGGCCTCTCAGAGTGCTAGGATTACAGGTATGAGTCACTGCGAGCAGCATCTGAAGTTTTTTTTAATGTGGTACACTCAAGTTCAGCTAAACTAATACAACATATCCAGAGAATAACAATTAAGAGGCTTTATGTATTAGACTGTTAACCCCTTTGTGAAAAGCATTTATATATTAAGTAGCTTTGAGGCTGAAATTCATGTGACTAAGTAGTTGTTAGTGTGTCCTTACAGTTAGTTTTTTCTGGGAATTTAAGAAATGGACAGAACAGGCAGACAACTGGGAGTGAGGTTATTATGAGCTGCTCTCCAGAGAAGGCAGGGCATCTTGTTGTCATAACAATGCTCTGATTTGTGAGTTGTTTTTTTTTTTTTTTTGAGACAGAGCCTCAAGCCGTCACCCTGGATAGAGTGCTGTGGCATCATAGCTCACAGCAACCTCCAATTCCTGGGCTCAAGCGAGTCTCTTGCCTCCGCCTCCCAAGTAGCTGGGACTACAGGCGCCCGCCACAACGCCTGGCCATTTTTTTTTTTTTTTTGGTTGTAGCCGTCATTGTTGTTTGGCAGGCCGGGCTGGATTCGAACCCGCCAGCTCAGGTGTACGTGGCTGGCGCCTTAGCCCATTGAGCCATAGGCGCCGAGCCAGTTTTTTGTTTTTTTTTTGTTGTTGTTGCAGTTCGCCGGGGCTGGGTTTGAACCCACCACCCTTGGTATATGGGGCTGGCACCTTACTGACTGAGCCACAGGCACTGCCCCATTTTTTTTTTTTTTTAAATTAGGTTTTTTATTTTTTTTTCCCTGTGGGGTGGACAGTGTTTTACTCTCTCACGCAGACGAGCATCATCATAGCTCACGGCACCCTCAGACTCCTAGGCTTAAGTGATCCTTCTGCCTCAGCCTCCAAATAGCTGGGACTATAGGCACATGGGCCACCTTGCTTGGGTAATTTTCTCAATTTTTCATGGAGACCTGGTCTTGCTCTTGCTCTTGCTCAGGCTGGTCTCTAACTTAATTCTCAGAGTTAGGGATCCTCCCACCTGGGCCTCCCTGAGTGCTAGTATTACAAGTGTGAGCCTCTGGGCTAGGCTAAACTCGTTTTTAAACACACATTTTTACAACCAATTTCAAATGCTGTGTTCCATGACAATTTTTGCATGATTTTGTAATTCGCAGATGAAAAAAAAATTTCTCCTCTTCTCCCTGCAGGGTGATAGACCAGAAGGTTTATTTAAAAATAAAATTTAATAGCATCTTTCAGTGTTTATTGGCTCATGCACAAAGCATTTCATTAAAGCAGCTCAAAGTTGAAATTATATTATTTTCTATTTAATTGTTATTTTATGGGGCCTGCACTGTTAATTTTCTCTTTTTTTTTGAGACAGAGCCTCAAGCTGTCACCCTGGATAGAGTGCTGTGACATCACAGCTCACAGCAACCTCCAATTCCTGGGCTCAAGCGAGTCTCCTGCCTCCGCCTCCCAAGTAGCTGGGACTGCAGGCGCCCGCCACAACGCCTGGCCATTTTTTGGTTGCAGCCGTCATTGTTGTTTGGCAGGCCTGGGCTGGATTCGAACCCGCCAGCTCAAGTGTACGTGGCTGGCGCCTTAGCCCGCTGAGCCACAGGCGCCGAGCCTGTAAAACAATCTTATCCCTTCCTCCCAGCTTACCCTCATCTGCACTGTCAACCTCTGACCCAAGGCCTTCTGAGAGATTAAGACCTTAAGGCTCCTTGCTCTGCACTAACACTGTCCGCAATATGTAGAGACAGTCTGATTCCCAGCTGACTCAGAGTCCTGCTCCTCAAGGACGTAAGAGGTAGAAGAATGAGCCTGGTTAAGATCCAGGCATAGCAGTTTAGAAATGGAATTCCAACTGCCTTTTTTTTTTTTCTTGACATGGGGTCTTGCTGTGTTGCCCAGGCTAGCTGTGAACTACTGGCCTCGAGATTTTACCACCTGGGCCTCCTCAGTATCTGGAATTACAGGTGTGGGTAATGATGCCCAGCTCCATCTGTTTTTCAAACAAGTGAGGAACAGCACTTTGACTGCTAAACCAGCTCATTTCTTGGCAGTGTCCAAAGTTGGGTGTTTTCACCTTCCACTCCAGCCCTGGGGATTAAATCTGGTCTGCTTATGTTAAAGAGGTCTTTTCTGTACTGTCTCCGGATTCTTCACCAGGTTTACCTCATAAGCCGTTAAGTAAGATTGGGATACTAATTTGCTAGAGGCATGTGAACAATTGAAAGGACCTAGAGGGGACTAGGTTCATTTCTTTAGATGGACATTGAGCTAAAACCTAGCACCATTTCTCCCATCAAAACCCCATTTCCTCCTCCTGCCTCGCATCCAGATGACTAGTACGTGGGTTTGGACTTACTGGGCAACGATTTCAGCGGGGTCCAAGCCCCCAGGGTCCGCCGGCCAGCAGGGGGCGTGCGGCCCTCGGACCGGTCGCTCCCGCTCATCTCATCGGGTCCCTGCCCCGCTTTGGGACCGCGGGGGTCGGCGGGAGCGCGATGGCGGCCGCCAGGAGGTTCATGGCGCTGGCCGCCGGCGTTTCTCCGCGCCTGCGGCCGCCAGTTCCCCGCGCTGCTGGACGACAGGGACGCTCGCGCGGCATCTCATCAGGCTGCGCCTGCCCCGACCGCACCAAAGAGGCCGCCGAGGCCGAGTCAGGGATGGCCCCCGGCGGGCCCGGGGAAGGCGACGGAAGCATGGTGAACGGTGAGGGCAGTGGCGGGGACGGATGGGCCTCACCGCACTTGACTTAGGGGCGCAGACCGGGATCGACCGTGGCAGGCTGGGGGCCCTCTCTCCGATAGTGTCCGAGACCACCATCCGCTGGCGGGCCGCGGCCCTGCCGTTTATAAAGCTAAGCCTGGTACAGGCCCAAAGGGACCCCCAGAAGGCTTGCACCGGGCAAGATAGGTGAAAGGTGCGGATCCTCTAAGAAGTGGGGAAAATGGGTAAAAGTCCAACTCCTGCCAGATTCGTGGACAAGGGTTAGAGGATCAAGGGTGAGCATGCCCTCATCAGTGTGGGATATAGCCCCAAATGTACCTGGGACTACAGGATCTCAAATAGAGACAGAATGCCTGCTCTGGTGGACTCTTATTTTTGTGCCTCCTAAGTGCAGAGCATCCTTACCTATCAAAGATGGGTTGCGAGAGCTACATTTCACCTACTTTACAGTACTGGAGGAAGTCTCAGTACACATTTATTGTTACCTCTGTGAGTCTATTAGACTAAAGTTGGTTTCCTCTTTGGTATCAACCCCCCTTGAGTCTATTTAAATAATGTTTCCTAACTGGTTGATTTACAAATTATCACTTAGAGGGAGACAGTACCAGGCATTTTCCATTCTCACCAGTTCACACAGGAGTCGGACCCAAGGAAGCAGTCTCAAACCAGGCAACGGGGTTACATCAGATAGAAGAACTTTTTCAAAGTAAAGAGCTTTCTTCACATTGTTGCTATTTTTAGGTGCCCTATGGGGAATAGGATGTCCAGTGTTGAGCAAAAGCTTCCCAAGTGATTATGATGCATGCAGGTACACATGTGTGTATATACAGTTCTCTACAAGGTTCCATATTAGAGCTGCCAGAGGCTGGGAGTGTAGAATGAAATGGTCTCTTATCTCCTCCACAGGTCTTTGGCTCTGCATCTTTTGAAGGTCCATGGGTCCACACTTGGATTTCTGAGTCCTTCATTTTCTATCTTTCCAGCAGGCATTTTTAAAAAATTTCAGATTAATATGAGGGTACAGATGATCAGGTTACATTGTTTGCATTTGTTAGGTAGAATCCAGCTTGTAGTTGTGTCTCTCACTCAGGAGGAGTGCCATATACTCTTACATTGTTCCTGTTAGGTAAGAGCACACCAATCCCCCTCTCTCCTTCCCTTTCCCATTTTCTCCCTTCTTCCCCACCTTGAGTTTGTGTTTTTCTGTTGTGTGGGTGTATATTTGTTTATCACCTGGTTTCATATTAGTATTGAGTATATTGGGTACTTGCTTTTCCATTCTTGTGATTCTTTACTAAATAGAATGTTCTCTAACTCCATCCAGTTTAATACAAAAGATGTAAAGTCTCAGGCCGAGCGAGGTGGTGCACTCCTGTAATCCTAGCACTCTGGGAGGCCAAGGCAGGTAGATTGCCTGAGCTTACAAGTGGTAGACCAGCCTGAGCCAGAGTGAGACCATGTCTCTAAAAATAGCCAGGCATTGTGATGCCACGGCACTCTACCGGGGGCGACATAGTGAGACTCCTATCTCAAAAACAAAACAAACAAACAAAAGATGTAAAGTCTCCATTTTTTTTTTTTTTTTTTTTAGAGACATAGTCTCTTTGTCCCCTCTGGTAGAGTGCCGTGGCATCACAGCTCACAGCAACCTCCACCTTTTGGGCCTGGGCGATTCTCTTGCCTCAGCCTCCTGAGTAGCTGGGACGATAGGCACCTGCCACAACGTCTGGCCATTTTTTGTTGCAGTTCGGCCAGGGCTGGGTTCGAACCTGCCACCCTTGATATATGGGGCCGGTGCCCTACTCACTAAGCCACAGGTGCCACCCTAAAGTCTCCATTTTTTTCATGTGTTTTTTGGCCATTCTTCTGTCTTTTTTGAAGAAAATTCTCTTCATATCTTTTGCCCAGTTATAAATGGGGTTGTGTATTCCTATTTATGACTGGGAAATCTCCAACTCTTGGGCTTAAGCGATTCTCTTGCCTTAGCCTCCCAAGTAGCTGGGACTACAGGCACTCACCACAGCGCCCGGCTATTTTTCTGTTTTGCAGTTTGGCCAAGGCTGGGTTTGAACCCACCACCTTCGGTATATGGGGCTGGCCCTCTACTCGATGAGCCACAGGCGCCGCCCCCCCCCTTTGTTTTTGAGTCAGAGTCTCACTGTTTCCCTCAGTAGAGTGAGTGCCTTGGTGTCATAACTCACCGCAACCTCAAACTCTTGGGCTAAAGTGATCCTCTTGCCTCAGCCTCCCAAATTTGAGACTATAGGCCCTGCCACAAGGCCTGGCTTGTTTTTAGAGAGGGGCTCTTGCTCTTGGTCAGGCTGGTCTCAAACTCCTGACCTCCAGCAGTCCACTTGTCTCTGCCTCCCAGTTGCTAGGATTACAGGCATGAGCCACCGTGCTTGACTATGCTCTGGTATTGATACAAAGAACAAGCAAAAAAGTGAGATATCTGATACATGATACCTGATACATCCTTTCTCTCCTTGATTTCAGAGAATTTGAGGGCAGAATAGCTTGTGCATACGTCTTAGCTCTAGAAGTCTTTAATAGTTCCTTACACACAGTCTGGCTCTATGGAGCTCTTCTGCAGAGTGCTTAGGTACAGTTAAAAGCTGGGACTTGGTATTCAGACTCTGGTATTCAGCTACATGGGGCCAGTCCTCCCTTCTGTGTGTCTTACTTTTAGGAGGGGCCTTGCATTGTCTTGATCTCCAGTTTGTATGTGTGGTGATTTTTTGTTGTTGTTGTTTGTTCAGTGTCTTTTTTTCACACATCTGACTGGGGGGGTTTATTGACCATCCAGGCTTCTGTAGATGATGTATTTTATCAGGAACGTAGGTGGGAACGAGGATACTGGCTGACTTCCTTCTGTGGTGTGTGTGTGCTTTCTCCTTCAGGAGATGTTAATGCACAGGTGTGGTCTTACTCTCCTCTGTAATCTCTAAAGCCATTCCTCTCTCCTTTTCCAAGATGGTCCTGGGCGGTTTGGGATCATGAACCAGTACCCTCAGAATCCAGCCCAGGGTTGCCCTGATACATACTCAATGGAGTTTTTTAAAGAAACAGAACAACTATAATGCTTTTGTTCTTATTTTTTTTAGCTTCTAGGGACCTATTAAAAGAGTTCCCACAGCCCAAAAACCTTCTCAACAGTGTGATTGGAAGAGCCCTTGGCATCTCTCACGCAAAAGACAAACTAGTCTACGTGCACACAAATGGACCGAAGAAAAAGGTAATTCTGCTGGTAGCAATGAGAAGTGTTGGTCTGATTCAGAAAGGAGACCTGATTGTCTGCCCTTTCCTTTCTTTATTGAAAAGGAGGCTATAGAATGGGTTTTCTGAATTAAAAGTCAGCAGAGACTCTCAGAGCAAAGCTTGGTTTGAAGAAGGGCCAGAATACATACGCCTGGTTTAGGGAAGGGGAACAGAGGATAGATTACGTCAAGAGCTGTCATCTTGTCTAAGACAAGCCCTTGTACTAATCCTTGGTTGTGGTCTTCCATCGACTACCTAGGATTGCAGAGGATCAGAATTGATGAGAATTCCTGCTTCTAGAGTCTCAGAGATCCTAGGACCCACAGAAGGCATACAGTGGGTCTTGGTCTCTAGTTAGGATATGGCTCCTTCAAGAAGCAAAGCAACTTGAGGCGGAATGAATAAATTGAGGGTGAGAGAGTTTTATAAAGAGTTAATGATGGGGTTGGGCTTCTATCTTGCACTCTCAACTCTGAGCCCAGCACATTGCTGCTGTGAGGTCCATGGCTTTGTTGGTGGTGCTTCATGTGATTTGCAAAAACTTTCTAGTCTGGAAAGGCAAGGGTCCTGATTCTCTCTTCTCTTCCCCAGAAAGTTACCCTGCACATAAAGTGGCCCAAGAGCGTGGAGGTGGAAGGCTACGGCAGCAAGAAGATTGATGCTGAGCGGCAGGCTGCAGCTGCAGCTTGCCAGCTGTTCAAGGTGACCCTCCCCTAGCAGAAACCATGGAGATCTCCCTCCTGGAAAGTCTTTGCCCCTTGCTCTGATAGTCTTTTTGGTGCCCACTGTATCTTTCTTTTTTTTTTTTGAGACAGAGCCTCAAGCTGTCACCCTGGATAGAGTGCTGTGGCATCACAGCTCACAGCAACCTCCAACTCCTGGGCTCAAGCGAGTCTCTTGCCTCTGCCTCCCAAGTAACTGAGACTACAGGTGCCCGCC
>CAUYRH010092868.1:0-36047 GCA_963574655.1 Perodicticus potto | reverse complement strand
TTTTTCTCTAATTTCCGTCTTTGGTACTGTTGCCTTCCCAGGGTGAAGGACATCAATGACCATTTGTTTCCTCTGAAGTAGTCTGTTAGTCATGAACTTCCTGGTCCGGATAGTTACTGTGTCATTCATGATGGCGGGTGAGGCTCGGGCAGCCAGAGAGAAAAAGCAATACTTTTGTTTTTGAGACAGAGTCTCACTCTGTTGCCCCTGGCTAGAGTGCCATGGCATCAGCTTAGTTCACCGCAGCGTCAAATTCCCGAGTCCAAGCGATCCTCCTGCCTCATCATCCCAAGTAGCTAGGACTACAGGCTCGCAGCAAGATGCCCGCCTTGGGAACATCTTTTCTAAGAATTTTTTTTTCTTTCTTTCTTTTTTTTTTTTTTTTTTGAGACAGAGCCTCAAGCTGTCCCCTTGGGTTGAGTACAATGGCATCCCAGCTCACAGCAACGTTCAACTCCTGGACTTAAGCGATTCTCCTGCCTCCGCCTCCCAAGAAGCTGGGACTACAGGTGCGCGCCACAACGCCCAGCTATTTTTTGGTTGCAACCGTCATTGTTGTTTGGTGGACCCAGGCTGGATTCAAATCCGCCAACTCAGGTGTATGTGGCTGGCGCTTTACCCGCTTGAGCCACAGGCGCCGAGCTTCTTTCTTTCTTTCTTTCTTTCTTTTTTTTTTTTTTTGGTAGAGACAGAGTCTTTGTCGCCCTCAGTAAAATGCCGTCGCATCACACAGCTCACAGCAACCTCCAACTCCTGGGCTTACGCGATTCTCTTGTCTCAGCCTCCTGAGTAGCTGGGACTACAGGAGCCTGCCACAACGCCCAGCTATCTTTTTGTTGCAATTTGTCCAGGCTGGGTTTGAACCCGCGACCCTCAATATATGGGGCCTGCGCCCTACCCACTGACCCACAGGCCCCGCCCCTAAAAATTTTTCTATTTGTAGTAGAGACATGGTTCTGGCTCTTGCTCAGGCTGGTCTGAGACACCTGAGCTCAAGGGATCCTTCCACCTCTACCACCCAGAGTGCTCGGATTACAGGCATAAGCCACCTGGCCTGGCCATAATAGTCTTTTTTCATAAGAATTTTATCTGAGGCTTGGCACCCATAGCTCAGTGGTTAGAGCGCAGGCCCATACACCGAGGCTGGCGGGTTCCAACCTGGCCCCGGCCTGCTAAACAATAAGCCCAAAAGTTTGAGGTTGCTGTCAGCTGTGATGCTGCGGCACACTACTGAGATTCGACATAGTGAGATTCTGTCTCAAAACAACAACAACAACAACAACAAACTTTATCTGAGGCCAAAAAATACAATCGTGGCCACAATACATTTTTTTTTTTTTTTTTTTGAGACAGTGTCTCAAGTGGTCGTCCTGGGTAGAGTGCTATGGCATCACTGCTCACAGCAACCTCCAATTCCTGGGCTCAAGCGAGTCTCCTGCCTCCGCCTCCCAAGTAGCTGGGACCACAGGCGCCTGCCACAACGCCCGGCCATTTTTTAGTTGTAGCCATCATTGTTGTTTGGCGGGCCCGGGCTGGATTCGAACCCGCCAGCTCAGGTGTACGTGGCTGGTGCCTCAGCCTGTTGAGCCACAGGCACCGAGCCCACAATACTTTTTTTATAAGAATTTTATCTGAGTCCAAAAACTGCAATTGCCAATCTTGCATTTTTTGTTGTTGTTTGTTTGAGACAAAGTGTCACTTTATGGCTCTCAGTAGAGAGCTGTTGCGTCACAGCTCACAGCAACCTCCAACACTTGGGCTCAAGAGAGTCTCTGGCTTCAGCCTTCGGAGTAGCTGGAACTACAGACAGGCGCCCACCACAACGCTTGCTCAGGCTGGTCTGAACCTGTGAGCTCAGGCAGTCCGCTCCCCCCCCCCGCCCAGTGTGATTGGATTACTGGGGTTTGGCACCGCGCCCCGCCCCCAATATTCATTTTTTTTTTTTTTTTTTTTTTGGTGACAGTGTGTCACGATGTCCCTCAGTAGAGTGAAGTGGCATCACAGTTCACAGCAACCTCTAACTCTTGGGCTTAAGCAATTCTCTTGCCTCAGCCTCCCAAGTAGCTGGGACTACAGGTGCCCACCACAACGCCCAGTTATTTTTTGGTTGTAGTTGTTTGGCAGGCCCGGGCTGAATTCCAACCCGCAAATTCTGGTGTATGTGGGCGGCGCCCAGTAGATTGTTTCTAAGAAAATGTAGAACCCTGCTCAGCGCCTGTAGCTCAGCAGCTAGGGCGCCAGGCTCATACACCGGAGCTGGCGTGTTCGAACCGGCCAAGGTCAGCTAAAACAACGACAACTAAATCAAAAAATAGGCGGGCAGGGCGGCGCCGGTGCTCCTCGAGTTGGGCGCCGGCCCCATATACCGAAGGTGGCGGGTTCAAACCCGGCCTTCGCCGATCTGCAAAACAGAAAAATAGCCGGGCGTTGTGGCCGGCGCCTGTAGTCCCATCTACTCGGGAGGCTGGGGCAATTCTTTAAGCCCAGGAGTCGGAGGTTGCTGTGACCTATGTGACGCCACGCGAGGGCGATAACGCGAGACCCTGTCTCTATCAAAAAAAAAAAAAAAAAAAAAAAATAGGCGGGCAGTGGGGCGGCGCCTGTGGCTCAGTGAGCAGGGCGCCGGCTTCGTATACCGAGGGTGACGGGTTCCAACCCGGCCCCGGCCAAACTGCAACAAAAAATAGCCGGGTCTTGTGGCGGGCACCTGTAGTCCCAGCTACTCGGGAGGCTGAGGCAAGGAAATCTAAGCCCAGGAGTTGGAGATTGCCTTGAGCTGTGATGTCACAGAGTTCTACCCCGGGCGACAAAGTAAGACTGTCTCTAATAATAATAATAAAATAAAAATAATATAAGTAAATAAATACTTAATAGCCAGGCGTTGTGGCGGGCGCCTGTAGTCCCCCGTACTTGAGAAACTGAGGCAAGAGAACTGCTTAAGCCCCACCCCCCCAAAAAAGAAAGTAAAGGGTGGCGCCTGTGGCTCAAGGAGTAGGGCGCCGGCCCCATATACCAGAGGTGGCGGGTTCAAACCCGGCCCTGGCCAAAAACTGCAAAAAAAAAAAAAAAAGGAAAGTAAAGAAAAAAGTTTTATACTAAAGTGCAAGATTGGCTCAGTGCCTGTAGCTCAACGGCTAGGACATGGGCCACATCCACTGGAGCTGACAGGTCCGAAATCAGCTGGGCCTGCCAAACAACGACTGCAACCAAAAAATAGCCGGGCATTGTGGTGGGTGCCTATAGTCCCAGCTACTTGGGAGGTTGAGGTAAGAGAATCACTTGAATTTAAACAAGAATTTGAGGTTGCTGTGAGCTAAAATGCCACTGCAATCTACCAAGAGTGACCAAGTGAGACTTTGTCTCAAAAAAAAAAAAAAAAAAGAAAGAAAGAAAGAAATGAGAATGGTGTATTTGTGGTTCTATCTTTAATTTTTTCTTTCTTCTTCTTCTTTTTTCTTTTTTGGTACATAAGTCTCACTGTGTCGCCCCTGGTAGAGTGCTGTGGCGTCACAGCTCACAGCAACCTTAAACTCTTGGGCTTAAGCGATTCTCTTGCCTCAGCCTCCCAAGTAGCTGGGACTACAGCTGCCCGCCACAAGACCAGGCTATTCTTTGTTGCAGTTGTCATTATTGTTTAGCTGGCCTGGGTCGGGTTTGAACCCACCACCCTCGGTGTATGTGGCTGGCACCGTAATCACTTTGCTACGGGCGCCGAGTCGAAGTAAAATGTCTTTTGACTTGGCTTAGTGCTTTCCTGTTGTGATTCTTGTATGCAAAATTATTTCTAAAAAAAATACGTTTTCAAATGAAACCATAGAACTTTGCAAATTTTGTACTTCTCTTTATATCCCCTTGGGCTTGTACACCCGTGAGTACTTTGTCCACATACTGAGTCGCTAATAGCCGCCGCTCTTGTTAGGACTGCCTTTTTTTTTTTTTTGAAGAGCAGATTCTTGTCACCTGTAAAAGTGATGACAACATCACAACACGAAATGTCATCATATCGCATTGTTATAGCACAACAAAAAAATTACACCTCCCTGACAATAACATGTTGTCCAAAGTGTCCTCCTGGCCATGAGTCAGTGTTTTAGAAGTTATAAAAGTTATTTTTAGCACAGCCAGTGCCTTGTTAGCTTGAGTTCCGAATCCTACCGAAATCCCTAGTGACTGGGGAAAATCTAGGGTGAGGAAGGCTTCCAGTTCTCAAACGCCCCACTCCCTGACGCGTGTGGCTGCCCACCGTTCTCTCCCGGTCACCGGAAACCCGCCAAGCGCTACAATCCACTTGGGACTGGAGCACAGCCCTGCGCCGGCATCCCGCGTGGAGGAGGAGACTATAATTATCCTGTACGTCTGGGGCAGGCCCTCGGACGACATCTCCCAATTCCCAGGTGTTCTAACAGCTCCACTCCGATTCCTGGTCTGAGAAGCGCGCCTCGGCCGGCTGCGAGAGCGCGGACGAAGCTCCCGGCGCCCCCCGGACTCCCCGGGGCCCGCCAACTCCTCCCCGCCGCCGTCTCCCGCACGCTCGCGCCGCCGGGCACCTGCACTGAAAACTCGGCTCCAAACTAGCGCCCCGGGGCGCGCGGCGGCGTTGTCATAACAACCCGGCGCCCGGGTCGGTCAGGCGGCAGAGGAGGAAGTGACGAGCGGTGGGTTGGCTGTTGTTGGGACACGTGACCCTGGCAGTGTTTTGACAGGGCAAACAGCAGAGAAAGAACTGGGCGAGCTAGGGGGAACGGGAGCTGGGGCGCCAGAGCTAGAGACTGCGGGCGGGCGAGGAGCTGGCAGAGGCGCGGGGCGAGCGGGCCGGCCGGGGCGACTGGCGGGCGGAGCCCGGGGGCCGCGGGGCTCGGGTGCGAGTCGGGCAGGGCCGAGGGCCGAGCTCCGGGCGCAGAGCGAGGCGGGGGTGGATGGCCACAGGGGCGCCGGGGAGCCGCGTCGGGCTTGTGTCGGGCCCCCATGGTCCCCTAACGCAGCCCCGGGGGCCGCTGCGCGCCACAGTCGGCTCTCGCCGGCCTTCCGCCTCTCGGAGCCTCCGGTCTGAGGTGGGAGTGTGATGTGAGCAGCTGGGCGAGCGGCCGAGAGGAGGAGGGATCGGGACCGGAGAGGAAAGCGAGTTAGTCAGCAGAGGTCGGCCGAGGGAGCCATGAAAACAAGTCTCCGGAGGGGAGCGGGGCAGGCGCGGCGCGCGGCGCGGCGGGGCTGAAGGAAATCCGGGGCCGCGGCGGGACGGAAGGGGCCCTCCGCGGGCAGCCGCGCAGAGCGGGGCCGAGTCCCCAGCGGTAAACACCTCCCTCGGGGCCACACTCGGGCCGGGCCCGCAGCGCTAGGAGTTAGTCGGTAGGGTCGACCCGGGACAGCCCAGCAGAGTTCGTTTGGGGATGGGGGCAGGGCGCGAGGTGACTCGGGTTTCTGAGTGAACTTGGCCGCGCTTGCCGCAGGAAGGCTAGCCAGAGGCTGATTACACAGGTGAGGCCCTGAGGGGCGGGCGCGGCGCTGGGGAGGCTGGAAGAGTTGCCTGCGCCCAGGCACACAGGTGGAAGAATTTCCAGCCGTCGCCGCCGTGCCACTGTGCCCAGAGGCGTTTTTGTGTTTTGCGTTTCTTTTTTTTCCTGAAGGGATTAGTTAGCTCGTGTTGCTGGACTCTATCTTCTTCCCTGTACGTCCAGGTTATAAATAGATGTCGCTTTGGTTCAGAGAAGGACACATTGGCCTGAAGAGCACAGAGGCAGGGAGGAGGGGTGCTCGGTCCGAAGGTGCTGAGGGAGTTTTGCTTTTTCTTTCCCTCAGATTAGCCAATGGTACTGTCACCGCGGTTAGTGCCAGGAAGAGGCCTAACTCAACAGTTTTCTTCCAAGGTCCAGGTTTCAGGGCAGGACCTGATTAGTTTTATTGTGATTTCTTTTAGCATTTTGAAAACGAAGAAGCAAGCGTAGAATCAGCGGCGAGTCTGTTGAAAGAACCCACGCGTGTATTTCACAGCACTCTGGGTGGAAATTGGATGTGAAAATGAAGCCCGATCGAGGTAAGTGATTTATTTATTTAAGTAGGGCTTGGATTTTTTTTTCCCCCCGGTCTTTTCCTATGCCTCATTTTGGAAGTGTTAACCTAATTCTGCCGCAGGACCAACTATTTCTCTATCGTATGTGATTATCTGTTTTTGTGACAGATTCCAGGGTACATAAAGGCATAAGGAAGAGAGGGTTAGATGTTTTTCGAAAGTGCTTGTAAGAGAGACCTTTCAAGAGAGAAGCTGGGGTCGGTTTCCAGATGTGTGAGCTAAAAATTAAAAAAAAAAAAAAGGAAGAGAAGCTAGTGTATCTCAAAATGAAAGAGTAAAGAACTATGTGTACACATATCTATTGCCCCAATACATAGTATCATTGTAGAATTGCAGTGAGTGATTTTTAGGTAAAGTCGGTCTAGCTTAGCTTTAAAGATGTTAACAAGACTTTTTTCTGTTCAGAGTGTGAACTTGATAAATTGAAAACTTAGTTTTAGTTGACAACTATTATTTTATTATTACTGCTTTCATTAGCTGATTTTGGTGCTTTAAGCAAATTCCAAAAGCTTGCGAAGTACTTGTTCAATATATTAATATTTGGACAGTTAGGGCTACTGAAATATCCAGTGATAAGCAAATGTCACTTCCTTTCCAAACCTGTATTTTCAAGCCCAATGGGAATAATGTATACACTATGCCTTTCAAGGAATATAGAAAAATTGTTTGCTAGTATTCTAATTAATGGCAAGGACCAATTTTAGAAGATTTTAGTATTAGTAATGACTAGTAGTGAGGGCTTTTCAACCAGGTATGGGTTTGATTCCGAGGTATATTTTAAGGAAAGAATTATTGTATTTGGTAAGGAGTTGGACTAGATTACAGTTCCTTCCAACCATGAGACTTTAGGATAGGAAATACTAGTTGATCCTGTGAACTAGATCCTTAATTTTAAAGTATATGTGTATTAAACTGGTTGTTTTCCATATATTCAAAGTGATTGGAAAGACAAATTTTCTAGATAAAATATGCCTTTCACAATAGTGTCTATTGAAATGCATTAGAGAAGTATTTGGCTGTTACTTAAACTCAGGTAACAGCTGTATGTCTGAGCATATATTAAGTGTTAGGAAATATATTGCTACTGAGCAGGTTGATTGTGTAGAATGCCAAGTTCAGCTTTTTTCCACCTGTGGAATATATTGAGTATTGATCAAGTTTAGATTTTTGGAGTACATCAGTTACTTAGGGAAAATGGCACCAAGGTCAGTAATTGCATCTTAGAATAAACAAATGAAATGAAAGTCACTATTTGTTTTGGATTGTTGTTCTTTAGAGTCACAAACAGTTTTAAAAAATCGTATTTGCAGGCTGGGCACCCTTAGCTCAGTAGTTAGGGGCCGGCCACAGACACCAAGGCTGGTGGGATTGAACCAGCTAGGACCTGCTAAACAAAAAAACAAACAAACAAAAATAGCCAGGCGCTGTAGTGGGCGCCTGTAGTCCCAGCTACTTGGGAGGCTAAGGCAAGAGAATCGCTTAAGCCCAAGAGTTGGAGATTGCTGTGAACTGTGACTTCATCGCACTCTGCTAAGAGCAACGCAGTAAGACTCTGTCTCAAAAAAAAAAAAAAAAAATAGTATTTGTACACTTTTTCTTTTAGTCGAAACTAGTGCTAAATAGACCAAAATGTTTAGTTATATACTAATATAGATTACTAGAGAAGATAAAATTTTTTATAAATATACTTGGCTCTTACTCTGTGCAAGGTAGTTTTTTCTTCTTTGTTCTATTTTTTATTTATTTATTTATTTATTTTGTTAGAGACAGAGTCTCACTTTGTTGCCTTCGGTAGAGTGCTGTGGCTTCATAGCTCATAACAACCTCCAGCTCTTGAGCTTAGGAGATTCTTGTGCCTCAGCCTCCCAAGTAGCTGGGACTACAGGCACCCGCCACAACGCCCAGCTATTTTTTGTTGCAGTTTGACTGGGCTGTATTTGAACCTGCCACCCTCGATATATGGAGCCAGTGCCCTACCCACTGAGCCACAGGTGCCACCCCTATGTTTGTCTTTCTTAATTTGCCTGCTTTTTGGCTCTGAGTAAGAAAACTAGATAAACATACCTAAATGTTGAATTCTCTGCAAGATAAGGGCAGATAAGGGGACTTCTTAGATACTCAGAATGTGAGCAAAGTGTGGATCTTAATGTAGAGACAGATAACTAGTTTTATGAGAGAACTATGCTTTAGAGAGTTAAAGCTGGAGAGGTTAAACAGTTTTTTCCCACCTTAGACTCAAGGATGTGTAAGTTTCAACAGAGAAGTCTGAAGTGTTTTATTAGTGTAGAATTAATTAAACATTTTAAGTAATGTTATAAATGTATGAGATTTCTGGGTAGCGCCCATAGCTCAGTGGGTAGGACACCAGTCACATACACCAAGGCTGGCATATTCGAACCCAGCTTGAGCCAGCTAAAACAACAACAACAACAAAAAAATAGCCAGGCGTTGTGGTGGGCACCTGTAGTTCTAGCTACTTGGGAGGCTGAGACAAGCGAATCGCTTGAGCCCAAGAGTTTGAGGTTGCTGTGAGCTGTGAGGCCATGGCACTCTACCCTGGACAACAGCTTGAGACTCTGTATCAAAAAAATACATATATAAGATTTCTAATTTTGTGTTTTTAAATAACATCTGAGCTTATTAAAACTGTTATGCTTGGCCTTGGCGCCTGTGGCTCAACGGGCTAAGGTGCCAGCCATGTACACCTGAGCTGGCTGGTTCAAATCCAGCCCGGGCCCGCCAAACAACAATGACGGCTGCAACCAAAAAATGGCCAGGCGTTGTGGCGGGTGCCTGTAGTCCCAGCTACTTGGGAGGCAAAGGCAGGAAACTCGCTCAAGCCCAGGAATTGAAGGTTGCTGTGAGCTGGGATGCCACAGCACGCTATGCGGGGTGACAGCTTGAGGCTCTGTCTCAAAAAAAAAGCAAAAAAAAAAAAAACTTATGATTGAAACATACAGAATTTAATAAATCCTCAATAAATATACTGTTTCAAGTCATATTTAAACACATACAGGCTGTTGAAGATCCTGAAGTAAAGACTACTAGTGCAAAAAATATGTTCCACAAACAAGACATTAAACAATTTTTATTTCTGTGTTATTTTTTCAAATTAAAAATCAGAGGAGTACAATCTTAGCTTTTTCCCACATATTGATTATATTACAAATTTAGGCAATAGCTTGAGTATTCTAGTAGCTTATAAACTTAACTACAAAAAAATGCAACTCTCTTAACCTCAGACAGTTCATACATGGACAGCTAAAATAGGAGGGCTAAAAGTGATAAGGAGTAAGAGAATTAGGCGCATTGCTTGCTTCCTAAGAATAGTACATTGTTAGCTGATGTAAATCAAACAATAGAAATGACAGATGTTGGCTCGGCGCCTGTGGCTCAGCGGGCTAAGGCACCAGCCACGTACACCTGAGCTGGCGCGTTCGAATCCAGCCCGGGCCCGCCAAACAACAATGACGGCTGCAACCAAAAAATGGCCGGGCGTTGTGGCAGGCGCCTGTAGTCCCAGCTACTTGGGAGCTGAGGCGAGAGACTCGCTTGAGCCCAGGAATTGGAGGTTGCCGTGAGCTGTGATGCCACAGCACTCTATCCAGGGTGTAAGCTTGAGGCTTTGTCTCAAAAATAAATAAATAAATAAATAAATAAATAAAAATAAAAGTTAAAAAAAAAAAAGAATTATATAGGAGTTTGAGAGTGATTGGATTATGGAAAATAGAAGGATTGCCAGGGAATAGTAGGGCCCATTTAAAGGTAGTGTTTATTGGCTCAGCACCTGTAGCTCAGCGGCTAGAGTGCCAGCCACATACACCAGTGATGGTAGGTTTGAACCCAGCCCGGGCCTGCCAAACAACAATGACAACTACAACAACAAAATAGCCAGACATTGTGGCAGGTGCCTGTGGTCCCAGCTACTTAGGAGGCTAAGGCAAGAGAATCACCTAAGCCCAGGAGCTGGAGGTTGCTGTGAGCTGTGTGATGCCACAGCACTCTACTGAGGGCAATAAAGTGAGACTCTGTCTCTATAAAAACAAACAAACAAACAAAAAAAACTTACACATTATCAAACTGAGTCTAGTAATATGTTAAAATCATGATATATCATGAGCATATAGGGTTTATTGTAGGAATACAGGTGACTTAACACACAAAATTGGTTGGTTTAATTCAACACCCTAACAGAACAAAGAGGGAAAGCTATTGTGATCATCTTAGTAGACATAGAAAAATAATTTGGTAAAATTTAACACTCTTTCATGATAAAAACGCTTATCAAATTTGAAATAGAGGGAATTTTCAGTTTGAAATAGTATCTACAAAAATCCTGCAGCTAACATACTGATTAAAATGTTGAATGCTTCCTTCACTCACCAAGGGTCACTTACAAGGCTGTTTTGTTCAATATTTTACTGGAGGTTCTAGTTAGTGTAATAAGGCAAGAAAAAATAGCCAATAAAAATTGGAAAGGAAGGTGGTGCCTGTGGCTCAGAGGAGTAGGGCGCCGGCCCCATATGCCAGAGGTAGTGGGTTCAAACACAGCCCTGGCCAAAAACAGCAAAAAAAAAAAAAAAAAAGATTGGAAAGAAGGAAGTAAAATTGTCATTCACAAATGACATGATTATGTATGAATAAAATGCAAATCTATCAAACCATTAAAATTAATATGTGAATTTTTTTAACTTGCTGGATGTAAGTATAAATAGCATTAGTTATTTTTCTTTATCACACATGGAAAACAATTAGAAAATAAAATATCTAAATACTGTTTGCAATAACATAAAAAAATGTAAAACACCTAAGGACAAATCTGATGAAAGATGTGCATGACTCCTAACATTAAAAAATGCAAATATTGGCTCTGTGCCATAGCTCAGTGACTGGGTACCAGCCACATACACCAAGGCTGGTGGGTTCAAGCCCGGCCTGGACCTGCTAAACAACGATGACAACTGCAACAATAACAAAGAGGAAAATGGCCAGCCATTGTGGTGGGCACCTGTAGTCCCAGGTGCTCAGGAGACTGAGGCAAGAGAATCACTTAGGCCCAGGAGTTTGAAGTTGCTGTGAGCTGTGATGCCATGGCACTCTACCAAGGGCGAGATAGTGAGACTCTGTCTCAAAAAAAAAAAAATGCAAATATTGCTAAGAAAAATTAAAGAATGCCTAGATAAAGAGAAAACTGGGCAGTACCTGTGGCTTAAAGGAGTAGGGCGCCAGCCCCATATGCTGGAGGTGATGGATTCAAACCCAGTCTCGGCCAAAAACCGCAAAAAAAAAAAAAAGAGAAACCTATATACCATGTTTGTGATTTGGAAAATTTGATATTCAGAGATGTCAATTCTTCCCCCAAAGTACACAAGTTGAATGCAATCCTAATCAAAATCTCAGCAGATTTCTTTTTAGAAATTAGAAAATTTATATGAAAATACAAAGGACGGCTTAGCGCCTGTGGCTCAAGTGGCTAAGGCGCCAGCCACGTACACCTGAGCTGGCGGGTTCGAATCCAGCCCAGCCCGCCAAACAACAATGACGGCTGTAAGCAAAAAATGCCCGGGCCCTGTGGCAGGAGACTCGCTTGAGCCCAGGAATTGGAGGTTGCTGTGAGCTGTGATGTTACAGCACTCTACCCAGGGGGACAGCTTGAGGCTCTGTCTCAAAAAAAAAAAAAGAAAATACAAAGGACTAGGTTAGGACACCAAAGCAATCTTGAAGAACAGTAAAGCTAGAAGTCTTACACTCTTAGACTTTTAGATATCTTTAAGGATAGATAGACAAATGGAACAGAATAGAGTGTGGAAACAGACCTATAAATATATGGACACCTGATTTGCCATAAAGCCACCACTGAACTTGATAAGGAAAGGATAGTCGTTTAAATATAAGGTTTTAAGACAATTAGTTATTCTCAATTCAGTCTTACAACATAGATAAAAATGAACTATAGACCTAAGTGTGAATGGTGTAAAAAACAAAAAAAACTCACCCCAAATAAATAAAACTTCTGTAAGAAAATGGAAAGAAATCTTAGGATTTGAGGAACAGAACATAAAAAGTACTTATAAAAATATAATAAATTGTATTTTATTAAAATTAAGAACTTTTTATCAAAGAACAAGAGAAAGAAAATGCCACCACAGACTGGGAGAAGGGCAAATCTGTAATAAATACATCTGAGAAAGGATCCATATCCTGAATATATAAAGAACTCCTGCAAATCAATATAAATAGATTGCCCAAGTTTTTTTTTTTTAATTAAGCCAAAGACTAGGATAGGTAAGTCATGAAAAAGAGGATCCCTGGATGGCTAATTTACTTAAGAAAAGGTATTTAACAGGCCAGGAAAATGCAAATTAAAAACTTCAATTAGGCCTGTCACAGTGGCTCACACCTTAATCCCAACACTCTGGGAGGCCCAGGCAGGTGGATTGCTTGAGCTCAGGAGTTGAAGACCAGTCTGAGCAAGAACAAGAGCAAGACCCCATTTCTACTAAAAATAGAAAAAACTAGCCATATCTGTAGTCCCAGGTCCTCAGGAGGCTGAGGCAAGAGGATCAATCAAGCCTAAGAGTTTGAGGTTAATGTGAGCAATGACCCCATGGCACTCTGCCTAGGGCAGCAGCTTGAAATTGTCTCAAAAAAAAAAAACCTTGCAATTATATACTACTATACTCCACCAGAATATCTGAAAGACTGGCAAGAATGTAGACAACTGGAACTCTCATTTATTGCTGGTGGGCATGTAATTGGTAGAACTATCTTAGAAAACTGGCAGTATCTACTGAAGCTAAAACATAAAGAGTGTATCCTTGAGAGAATGAGGTACTTATATCCATCAAAAATATGTTCAGGAATGTTCATAAAAACTTTATGATATCCCCAAACTGGAAACAAATTCAAATTTTCATCAAAATGGATAAAATGTGGTATATTTTTGCAATGGATACTGTGACATGAAACAACATGACTTAGTCATATAGATAAAATAGTGAGAAAAAAAGTCCAGATACAAAAGGATATATACTCTGTGATTTATTTTCTTTCATATGGACGAATGGCTAGGTATAGACAGATGGACTCCTTAACTACCCATGAATGCATAAATAATAACACAAATACTTTTGGTGATAAGTTCAGAAGAGTGGTTAGACAGGAGTATGACAGAGCATTTGGGAGTACTGAAAGATGTGGAGTAATGGGAAGCATGAGAACGAACGCATATAAAGTGTTAACCTATAATAGTCCCAACTGGAAATAACCCAGATAACCCTTAACAGTCGAATGAGTAAATATAATAGACATAAGTGAAATATAATATGCGGCAGCGAATAAATTGTATCTGTAAGTAACAAATCTCAAAACCAGTGTTGAGTGAAACAAAAAACTAATTTATAAAAGAATACACATTGTGATTCCATTTACATGAAGTTCAAAAATAGGCAAAACTAAACTGTATCTTTGAAAGTAAACTAGTTGGTTAGTTTCTCAAAGGACAGAGGGGCTAGTGATTGGAATGGAAGAACAGTGACACTTCTGGCATGGCAGTGCTCTTGATCTACAAGAGCATCACACCAGCGTTTGCTTTGTGGTTTTTCATTAAGCTTTATATTTACATTCTCTGTATTTTTTGTATAAGCTTATTACACTTAAAGAGTTTGAAAACATTACCTGAAAAGGTTGTAGCTATTAAATGAGTCTTAACATTATAGGTGTCTGTTAAAAAACTATAAAAACTGAAAAATTACTACCTTTATTCATATTCTCCTTTTGTATTATACTTTTTCATATTATTTAATGAAACCTGTACAATATTTACTTTTAGGAAATTTTCCTTTTGTATATTGTAAAATTTAATTATTTTCTCTTAATGTTTAGAAAGAGATGTTTAGAGAAACTAAGATGTTTCCATGATCTATTTTAGCTTTCTGATCCTTTATTGCCTTGGTAGTAATTTATCAATTTTTAAATATGCTTTTCACTTTGGTTTTTGGTTATTTTAAGCACCTGATGGGACAATGAAGAGCTAGTGATTTCTTACCAAATGACAGGCAGACCCATTAATAAAATTTGACTCCTTTTAGATTTTTTACATAATAATGATTTAGTTATTGATACCAACTTTTTGGTTTAGCATTCATAATATAGTAGACCCTCTATAAGTTGACCTCCTAAGGGGCTGTAACAAAGTGGTCAACATAAGGAACCAGGCCTGCTGTTCCTTTGTGAAGCTAGGTCAAGTTAAGGAGGTGGTCAGCTATGGAGGCTCTATTGTTCTATTTGTCCCCCTGAGAGATGAGGTAGAGGTCTGATTCATTATCTTTGTAATTTCCAGTAAGAGCTATAGCTACTAAATTTTGTTCTAGTATTCGCTGAAAACGTACACCTCTACGTTTTCCTCTTTTTTTTGTCAATAAAATATTCTCTATATAGTTTTGCGAAAAGTGGTCCTGTATGAAGTACTTGTTCATATTCTCTTTTTTTCTAGAGAAAATCTCTTCATGAAAACAAATTGAAGAGACTGCAGGAGAAAGTAGAAGTCTTGGAGGCAAAGAAAGAAGAATTGGAAACAGAAAATCAGGTGTTAAATAGGTGATGTGTTTTTATGTCTATCTACTTCGTTATTTTGATATCATAGAATGTTGTTTCTAAGTATAATATACTTTTCAATATTTTCTTTTAAAATATGCATTAAAAGATTTCCAGAACTATTCGATAACTCCTATTACATTATCTTTCACTTTTTTTTTTCCTAGCCAAATGTTCCTTCAATCCAAAATGTCTCTATCATGTGCCAGGTGTTTGTGTTATGGTTGGGAATAACAGATAAAATTAGTCACTGGCTTTGGTAACCAGAAATGGCAGTGAGTTCTTGTTGCTGAGACAACAAAACAGTTGTAGCTATTGCATAGTTCTGGAAACTGGCTACAACTTTGAATCAAAGGTTACTTTTTGGTTTCCTGGTGTGGGAAAATATTACTGGGCTATAACTTCTGGTTTTGCAGCCATATCCAAGCACAGCTAGTATTCAGCATCATTAGCATTTTTCTTTTTCTTTTTTTGAGACAGGGTCTTAATTGCCCAGGCTAGAACACGGTGGCCTAACAGCTTACTGTGGCCCCTAACACCTGGGCTCAAGTGATCCTCCTACCTGAGTCTCACAGGAAGTTGTGACTACACGTGTGTACCACCATGCTCAGATAATTTTAAAAAATTTTGTAGAGATAGAGTCTTGCTATTTTGCCCAGGCTGATCTCAAATTCCTGGCCTTAAGCAGTCCTCCTACCTCAGCCACCTAAAGCCACCGGGATTACAAGCATGGGCCTCTCTGTACCTGGCTGCATTTTTAAAGCAGAGATTTACTACATTAAGTTGGTGGTTGTGGTATAGGATAAACTGTGTAAGTTAAAATCTTTTTGAATTCAGTTAATTAGAGGTGGCCTTCAGGACTTTAGCATGATGATCAGTGAAGGCCTGAAAAGTTAGCTTTATTCTCAATGTCATTTTTTCCTAAATTTGAATAGCTTCACCATTGTGAGACAGGAAAAACCAAATTTTTTTCCTATTATTACCATCAACATTTAGGATACTAGTTGTGTGAGTTTTTTTTCCCATTCACAAAATAATCCATTCTCCAGTGGACACCAGCTGGTTGTCTTATTATTCATTTCTAACATTATCACCTGGGGATAGCATCAGATGCTATAGGTTTAGAGCTCAGGGCTCATGACTACTCTCCACTTCAGAATGCTATTGCAAGCCCCAGGTAAAATGACCTGTATTTCTTTTTCTTTCTGTTTTTTTTTTTTTTTAGAGACAGAGTCTCACTTTATTGCCCTTGGTAGAGTGCTGTGGTATCACACAGCTCACAGCAACCTCCAACTCCTGGGCTTAGGTGATTCTCTCGCCTCAGCCTCCTGAGTAGCTGGGACTACAGGCGCCTGCCACAACGCCGGGCTATTTTTTTGTTTCAGTTTGGCCAGGGCCAGGTTTGAACCCACCACCCTCTGTATATGGGGCCCGTGCCCTACCCACTGAGCAACAGGTGCCACCCATGACCTGTGTTTCTGACCAAATCAGGGTTCCTGTGAACCCTACCTCATATTTAATTAGTTTTCTAGAGCAGCTCACAAAATTAAGGGAAATACTTTATTTACATTTGCCTTTTTTTTTTTCAATCAAGATCCAGAGCAGAGACATGCCTGTGTATATGATACCTGGGTTACATGTGCCATTTTATTATAGAGGACCTTACAAGGATACAGATAAACAATTTATGGAGGAGATGGCATAGAGCAAGACTTGTGAGAAGGGTCGTGGAGCTTCCATGCCCAATCCAGGCATGTCATCCTCTAGGAACCTGCACGCGTCCAGTAAACCCAGCAGCTCCCTAAGCCCTGTACTTTGGGTTTTTATGGAGGCTTCATTACAGACGTAGGTGTGATTGATTACATCATTGGCCAGTGGTGATCAACTCAACCTTCAGTCCAGTGGTCATGAGTGGAGCGTGGGTGTGGGGCTAAAAGTTCAACCCTCCTTTTTTTTTTTTTTTGAGACAGAGCCTCAAGCTGTCACCCTGGATAGAGTGCCATGGCATCACAGCTCACAGCAACCTCCCAATTCCTGGGCTCAAGCGAGTCTCCTGCCTCTGCCTCCCAAGTAGCTGGGACTACAGGCGCCCACCACAGCGCCTGGCCATTTTTTGGTTGCACCCGTCATTGTTGTTTGGCGGGCCCAGGCTGGATTTGAACCCGTCAGCTCAGGTGTACATGGCTGGTGCCTTAGCCCGTTGAGCCACAGGCGCCGAGCCTCAACCCTCCTTTTATTCCTTGATCTTTCTGGTAACCTGACCCATCCTGAAGCTGTCTAATGGCCACCAGCCACCATTCTTCTCATTAGCATACAAAAGACACTCCTACAGTGGAGAGTCCCTAGGTTTTATGAGCTGTGTGTCGAGAACCAGGTATAAACCAAGTATGCGTTTCTTACTATATCATAGTATCACACCTACATTTTAAAAATTAGGTTGAACTATATGCAGTTCTCTATATTTGACTATGTCTCATCTGGAAAAGTGGCAGTTTCATAAGGTTCAACTCATCATTTTCTCTACAGTTGGTCCTGGAACAAAATGGGCTGGAACTGTGTGGATCCACATGTGTGGATTTTTTTCAACCCAACTCATATTTGTAGGATGTAAAACCCACATATATTGAAAGCTGACTTTCTGGATGAAAATTCCACAGGGCTGACTTTGGGACTTGAATATGCAAAGATTCTGGAATACAAAGGAAGGTTCTGGAACCAATCCCCCCCTCTGTATTGAGAGACAACTATATTTTTATTGGATTCCTTCTGTAGATAAAGCATTCTTTTGGTTTAATGAGTCTCCTTTTAGTTTCAGGATTCATGAATTTGGGGGGGGGGTGAAAGTAAAAGTATCAAAAGATTTTAAATCTTTCATTAATTAGGAAACAAAACTTTTTAATAAGTTAACATTCTGCAATGCTGATAATCTCATATGATTAAGATTAATGTCATATTTCTATTTATCTTTCTAGGTAAACAGATTTTTAGCTATATATGATATACAGATAAATCTTTTTTACTTCAGATTAATATGAGGGACAAATGACTAGGTTGCATTATTTGTGTTTGTTAGATGAAGTTCAAGTTTTAGTTGAGCCCATCTCACAGGGAGTGTGCTGTATACCCTTATATTGTGCCCATTAGGTGAGAGTTTATCAATCCCCCTCTGTCTTCCTGCCACACATTTAATTGTTTTTCTCTCTTGTAATTATTTAGAAATCCTTCTCTTCCAGTTTAAAATTATATTCTCTATTCTTTAATACAGTAAAAGTTTTTTTTAAAAAAACACCTTTTTTCTTTTTAAGACAAAATGTTCCATTTGAAGAATATACAAGGCTTCAGAAAAGACTAAAGGATATACAAAGAAGACATAATGAATTTCGAAGTCTAATTTTGGTTCCTAACATCCCACCAGCAGCATCCATCCATCCTGTTAGCTTTCAATCATCAGCTATGGTTCTAGGCATGGAATCATCCTTTCCTCCTCATTTGCAGGTATGAGCATCTAATTTTAGGAAAAAAAAGTTTGTCAAAGATTTCTGTAGGTTTTTACCTGTGAGTTGAAATTCAAATTGTAAATGTGATCAGTGCTCAAAATTAGCCACAAAAATGGTGTAAACATTTAAAGCCAGTCAGTTTTAACTTCTTTCCTTTCATTTACCATAGAAATTTGCTGAGAAATAGACTTAAATCCATTAGTGATGGTATTAGGAGTGAAATCTCCTATAGAAAAGAAGACATTAGAGTCATTGAGTAACCTAGGGTTTGTAGCTTACTCATATAATAGCAATTCAGCATTTACTAATGCAAATGAACTGTGCATTCTCCATGCTATATTTAATACTAATGAAAACTGCTTTAGGGGCAAGTATTGTTTTTCCTAAATCATAGACCTGGAAACTAAGACAGAGAGTGAAGTGACTTGCCTAAAGTCATAACTAATGAGTGACAAGAGTTAAGTTTCAATCTAATGCTTTCTGAACCCCACACCTGGGCTCTTTCTATTGTAACAGCCCCCTGAGATATTACATCAAAGGAATCAAATTAATTGAGTGGTTTTCAGAAGATGGAATGTTACTAAGTAGTTGTGTTTTTGATGTTGTAAGCATATAAGATTTTAGTCACTGAATTGGATCTCAGACTAAGTGTATTGGAGTTAATAGCAGTTTATTATGAACAGTCTTATTAGAAAGTTGCCATGTTAGTCTACCTGGGCCCTGCATTAGTATCTTCTAATTCACTCCTTGGTGAATGTTACCTTTAGAAAAGAACAGATATAAGTTTTGCTGAAGGCAATAGCCTGGGTGAGGCAGGCGAGAAGTGAGAACTAGTGTAGGTTAGCCCCTGCTACTGTGTTTTTAGACTGCTACAACAGTCACCTCCTTACCAGATGTTCCAGGCCTGTATAAAAGAGGCAGATTGAGCCTGCTGCCTACCAGTTACTTTCCTGCTAAACAAGTTTCCTACTGTTTTCCTAACAGTTTCTTTTGCTGTACTTTCTTTACATAACTTTAAGGAAGAACAGCATCAAAGGGAACTCTCCCTACTTCGCAAAAGACTAGAAGAACTAGAAACAACACAGAGAAAACAACTAGAGGAATTTGGATCTCCTGGGGATTGAAGTTTTTAGATGAAAAGCAGATCAGAAGAGGTGAAATCAGAGACTCAATAAAGCCTGAAGGTTTAACATTTGTAGCATTTAGATACTTTATTACTGTTTGCCAAAATACTTGAATGTGCCTCAAGAAAAGGTGCCAGCTACATGCTGTATTGCAAAACTATGAAGATTTTACCATTATACTAATGAAGACAAGTGATGCCTTAAAAGAAAGATTCAGAGAAATTTCGAGTATTTGACTACCCTTTGAGAATGTACAACAAAAACTAAATGGAACTAATTAGGGAATCAAGCTTCAAAATTATTTATTAATTTTACTTTGTTGAATTTTTTTTTGCCTGAAATATGCCCATCTTGAAATCCCTCTTCTTCACTTTGAGATGCTTCGCAGAAACAGTAAACATCTTCTGGTCTACTAAAAGCTAGTTTTTAAAGAAAGATGACAATTTAAAAGTCAACATAATGAAACAAAGGTATCTGTTCATTGCAAAAGGCTACCTTTTCTCAAAACTGCACATAATTTATTAAAGAACTTAATATTTTTCTATCTAACTGTATTGTGTTTCATTTACTTCAAGCATACAGCATATATTTAGCAATGGAGAAGATCTCATTGGTTTTGACTTTGTTATTTACTGTTCTAATTCAACAAGTACAAATAATTAAATCCTGTTCCTGTATTAAAATAGGGTCCATTGTTTATAAAACCTGAACCCAGTGGGGTCCCTTTAGAGGTATTGTTTGACCTTTAACTTTGCTTCCCACTATTTTGGACCTAATCAAAATAGCGATAAATGTTTTATTTCTCTGTGTCTGTAAGTATGCCATCCTTTATCCTCCCCACCCCAACTGTGCACCCTTTGGAAGCTTTTTAATAACATCTTGTAGAGGAATACTGCTGGGAATAATTTCTTGTCAATGAGACAAAGCTCAAGTCTGCTGAAGTAAGTGGAATGTCCATGGTAATGATTAGCTGAAAGTTCAAGTTGATGGTGGAAGTGAGACATGTAATTGAGCAGCCCTTAGCACCATTTAGTAAGAAACTAGGTTTACTTACTACATTATATGGCTGCTTATTCACATAAGAGTATATAGTGATACCTTGTTCCTGAAAAATAATTTCCATGGAGCCACTTAGAATAAAAAAATTATAACTAGTAAACTGGGGGAAAAGAAAGACAAAAATAGCCCACAGTTACATCAAAATGTTTATTTTTGGATATAGACATTTAAAACATTCATCTCCAAGAACAGCTTCAATCAGGTATACAATAAGAAATAGACTTTAAATTCTAATACAGAAAAGGTAACAGAATTTTTAAATGCTGCTGTAGACACTAGTGTTAGAAAAAAAAGCTTATAAATGGTTTTGCACCAAAAAAATATGCAAAGAAACTTGAAAAATAGAAATTGTTTGCCATTTGTTTCTCTGGTTGCTGTTTAATATAGACCCAGTGACTGATTGTCTTCAGCACACATCTAATTTGGCCATTTACTGCTTTTGGCTAATGTGATCCAAAATATGATCTAGATAGTGCTTTTCACTGGAGGATTGACAAACACGCTACATACATTAGTGAATCTTCACACCACCTCAGTGAGGTAGGTTAGAAATATTATACAGAAATTGAGGCACAAAGAGGTAAGTGACTTGCCCAAAGTTCCCAACAGCACAGTCCCTGGAAGAGGCGACAACTCTCTACACAGGACTCATGTGCCAGAGACCTGGACAGGGACACCCTCATGTAACATTTAGTAAATAGTAAGTAGCTGATCCTTTGAGTTTTCTGTACCCTAAAGGAGGGGAAGTCTTTTGGGCAACTCTCCTACCCTTGGCTCTCAACTCTCCTACTATTGTTCTCTTACGAACTCCTTCATCTCTTTGAAGACTGTAGCAGCCTTAGATGGGGAACCGATCTCTCACCTTTATACTTATATATAACCTATTTGGTAGTATTTTTGAGGTGTGTCCATTGGACAGACAGTGGTCAAAAGCAAAAGGATTGGGACGGTGCCTATCAGGGCAGTAACTGCTTATTTTTGCTGATGAGTTTATTGAGGTATCACCTCTCTTTACCAGATATTAAGGAGCAAAAAGGAATTGCATTTATCTAAGACAAATTCCCATTTAAATCCTTATGTTCCATATAGTGTTGGTAAATGACTTTAAAGAATGTGTGATCATGTTTTATTTTATTTGAAAAATTTTTTTTTCCCTAGATCAAGGATTCAGAGCACCAAAGGTAAAAGGTGCCTGTCATAAGAAAAGCTTGAGAGTTGCCAATTAACACTTTTTACTACTTCTGGTTTAATAGAAGGAAAACACAGTGGTATTAAAATTGGTCATGAGCAGCAAAAATTCAGGAATAAAAAATCAGCAATAGAAAGACTACAGTATTACTGGATAGAGAATTCTTTAAAAAGAAAGGCATGAATAAAGTGGGTATTTCAAATTCTTTCTCCTGTGAGGAATACTTTCAAAAAGTACATAGTAAGACTAAGATACCAAGTTGTATACTAATATTTTTTGGGCCTTGGGCCTCAAATATATATATTTATATATAATACTCCAGTGTGAACAGCAATTTGATGAAATGTAAAATGTATCTTTTTTCTTTTTTAAATCACACACAAGTATTTATAACCACAAGGTTCACCAGAAACCTAAAGCAAGGAGACAACAGTATCTTAGAAATAGGATTAGAGTGAGTTACTCTTCCACAGGTAGTTCTGATCAAAGGTTTTGAAGCAGAAGTAATGATTTTTGTTTCATGTAATACCCAACATGTCCACCATCAAACACATTATGAAAGAAAAAATAAAGGGCACAAAAGGAACATAGGTCAGGACAAAGCGTCTGGGTAGAACGCTGTGTATTTAAATAAATTCCACTCACTCTCCTTGCTTTAGAGCTCCTTGGTGAAATGGAGGTGAGTTTGATGGAGTGCAGTTGATGACCACTGAAAAACACGAGCCCTTTCAACAATGTTGCAACACTGTTAGTTTTTGGTTTAAACACACACACACACTCACAAATGCTAAGTGTACACACTACCAAATTCTGCGGTCAGCTTTTCCAAGAACTACTGGGGAAAGTTTCAATGCTGCAAATCCTCGAGGTTGCCCTAACACCTCCACCTTGTTTCCAAATGACTCATTTCACATTTTGTTTTGAGCATTGGCAGTATCCCTTTTCTGCAGAGGTGCAGTGTAGTCACAAGTGCTACATAACTGTAGTTTTCAAACAAACCCACTTATATCATTGTGCTTAAGTGGAGACTATAGTTACAATACTGACACTTGCTTACTGGCCCTGTATTCTCTGTAAACAAGGAGGCTGTTTGCAACAACCACTTCAACTCTATTTACAGAAGGGTTCCCACAGTATACACACAGGCACAAGGGTTGGTATGCTTTCTAAAAGCTGTGCATGTGCCTTGGCGTCTTAAAAAGACAGTGCTCAAAGTGGAACCTATGTGCAAACAAGAAATTAACGACACAGAGTAGCTCAAGTAGCCATTTTGCTCCCAAGTCGTCTGAAGAACTTTGCCAGATTAAGCCAATCCCCAGAGTGCTTACATCCACTTGCATTTCTTCTTTTCATCAAATAAGACTTTTACATGCAAGAGTTGTTTCTGAGCTTCTTCCAGCCCTCGTTCTCTTTCTAGTTTATTTAGAATCTGTTGACAATTAGAACAGTTATTTTAGATATAGTGGTTTCAGCATTACAATACTGTTTTTTGCATACCTGATGCTGTGAGTGGTAAAATCTGTATGAAACAGATGCCAACATTTTCTTCTTAATCATTTACATACTCACTTTGCAAGTTGTTTTGCTAAGTCATTATCACAGGATCAACAACACTTTGGCTTAAAATAGAAGCTCGAAGAAATACCAACAATTTGCTTACAAATATGGGGCCAGGCTTCCAAGGCCCTGCTTTATGCATTATGTCACAGCCATTCCAAGCACAGCAAGCATTCCTGGGCAGCCAACATGCAGGCAAGTATTTCTCCTTAAATGCAGCAGGCAGGGCATCCTGGTCAGAGACTAATACCTCCCTCCCCTCCTAAGCAGTGAAGGCCCTCCTCTTCCCTCCCCCATCCCCAGTGCTCCCCTTCTCACCCCTGACCCCTGGAAAGAGGGATGCTTATCATGTTTAAGGAACTCATTGCCTCTACCCTACCTTAGCGCTTCACTTGATCTTCAAGTAGCAAATGGAATTGGTGAGCTATTCTCACCATTGACATGGATAGCCTGTCCCAGCATGACTGAGTGGGGGGAATCAGGGAAGGGGGAATTAACATATATTTGGAAACAACGCATCTGATGAATGTGTCTGTGTGAATTCCCAAAGAAAAAAATCCAGATTAAGGAGAATTAATCATAAAGGAGAATGGTTTATTGAAATAGTTGCTTAAGATAGAAATGTCATAATTTCATATAACTACTGAATACAGAATCTAGGCGATTTAACAAGTGTAGCTTTCATTTTTTAGCAAATGACGATTCAGCATAAGCTGGCCCCACTTCTTAATAGGGCCACTAACTCATCAAAGTTAACTTGAGTCGTGTGGCTATAGGCCCCATGACCTCAGATGTAAATTCAGGCTGGTCCAAAGGTGGGCAGCATGATAAAACGGTAAGAAGGGCAGCCGTGTATGGGGTCTGGCTTGGTGCCAGGATCCCTCATCTCAGACTTCCTGGCCTTCCTTTCTGGCCATGTGGGAATGCCAGAGATGTCCTGAAACTTACAGAATGCTATAACCAAGTTCTTGTGATTTATTCATGGGGCAAAAGCAATGTAATTTAAAAATCTTACCTCATCAAAATATTTTACGATGTATTTGTAGATTTCTGTCAAGGCCACTTCTTCATTAAATTCATTTTCATGTTTCTAAAAGAAAGACTTGTTGAGAGATTCTGAAAAGACTTTTTCTTTTTAAGAGTAGTAATTAAATAAAAGCTATTTGTGCTTTCTAATGATACCTTAGATTCCTGAGTTAAGAATTCTTCCATTTCTGAAGATGACAATGGAGGCAAATCCCTGATTGCTTTGTAATAAGATTTTACTTCTTCTTTGTAGGTTGGGATATCCTTGGCATACAGAAGTTTATTAGTTGGTGCTTCCTGAAAAAAAAGCAACCACCACCAAAACAGTAAAAAAAAATGGGGAATTTATAGCAGTATTACCTCTTGCTAACAAAGCTTTATGCAGTAGGCCTTAATAAATGTTGTTGACTGAATGACTGACTGCCATCTAGATAGTTCTGGTGAGTCACTGTTATTTTCAGGCAGATTAAATGCTAATATATTCTGCCTTCCTCTCATAAAAGAACTAAAATTATTATTTTTGCATGATTTTCAGTTACTGTAACAATGGAACTTATTTCAATCATAGTTCATTACTAATGGTTGTAAAAAGCCTGAATTAAAACATTTGCTCTCATCCTCACCCACCAGTGAATTTGGCATTTATAAAAGACTTGATTGTAGGTCTGATTGTGCTCTTTATATAACCATGAAGCTGGTAAGTAATTGGCAGTGGTGGATTTTTCAGCTTGTCCGTTTTATTTCATTATTTTATCAAGATCTTCTAGCTTCCTCAAGGAAACTTCACCATCTTAGTACTGGTGGCTCTAATATCTGATTTTGCAAAATTCCCTTGGCAGTTTGAATAGTTAATGTAATTATAACAGTGAGAATATTTTTAAATTAAGTAAGTGAAGATTTTTAAAAAGTCATTTTTCACAAAATTAAAAGAAAATTCTGCTCAGGGAAGATAGGTGAGTTAATGGTAGGGCTAAAATCCTAGTACATTTTAAAGAGCCCAGAATCAATGGCTCAATGAATCATTCTGGAGTATCCTAAGGTATTATTACTGAGATTTTTATCATTTGTTAAGTGTAACTGGTACCCAGAAATCCCGATTCTTTCATTCAGTTTATTTATTAACCAGGAACTGTGCACAGCCATCAAGTATACAGTGATAAAGATGACCTGTGCCTACCCTTAAGAAGCTTACAGTCTAGTTGAGAAGACAAATTTACACAGTGCATACTGTGATGCAAGTAATTAGCATCAGGGGGTAAGGAAAACTGTAGAGTTGAACAAACCAAAGTCTTAATTCTGCCACTTTACATACGCAAGTAAGATTTAAACCCTCAGAGCATCAATTTCCTCACCTATAAAACAAGGGTATTGGTAATTACTAGATGTGGTACTTGAGAGGATTCATTGAAATATACCAAAAGCTTGGTAAATAATCTATACACAGCTATTTTTATTGTGAATAAATACACATTTATGTATCTTTTAGCAAGCTAAGATGAACTCTGTTAGCCAAATGAAGAAAGCACCGTAGGAAATGCATCAGGGGAAAGCTCCCAAAGTAGGCATATTTATACTGATTTGAGGCTCCTACAGTTTCTGGTACACATTAGGAAATCATGTTTGCTGAATGAATGAAATGTCTGTGAATGAATGAATAGGATTTTACTAGACAGGGGTGGTGAGACAGGGACGTGAAAACAAGCTCATACTGTATTTGGGAGAAGTAAAAGCTATAGCACAGAGGGTTTGTGGAGTGTGCAAAAAAATGGTAAGGCCAGGAAGGAGGCCCGAAGCCAGTCAGGAAGCACCAGGTGGCACTGCAAAGACTCCGGCAGGTAGGTAATGGAAAGTATTGGCAATTGTTAAGAAGCAGCCTGACAAGATCGGGTTTATATTTCAGAAAGATAACCTGAGACACCATGAAAAGGAAGCATTTAGGGAATGAGTGGGCAGCAGGGGCAAAGACACAGCTTAGGAAGTAATTATTATCCCAGTGGGGAGGGATGAGCAGGAGGGGCAGAGACACGTTCTAGATAGGAGTGAGTGGTAACCAGCTGACTGAGGATAGAGGTTGGAAGAACCGAGAAAGGAGGGGGTAAGACAGGGCTGAGGACTCGGGGTGATTTTGTAGGAAGAGTGGTGATAAACGGGGTAGGTTGTGATTAGGAGTCTGCCCATCAATGACCTTTCTTTCCAGGTTACTTTTAAAATCTTTCTTCCAAAGAGCTGCTTCTCAGGGCTCAGAGATTTTCTGAAATCTATTAGGTACAGATATTACTCAGTTTCATATATTTTGGAGTGTTCAAATAAAACCAAAGCATCTCTTTCAAATTTTGCTCTGTATTTTCATCTTCCTTTGTTTTTGTGGGGCTTTTGATCAGCAAAGAAAACCATGGGAGAGCAATGTTCATGCTTTGATGATAAACTGACAAACTGGTATTGTTAGAAATCTCAGGCAAGATTTTCTTCTCCCAAAAGCAATTTATTATATTCAAATATATGTTTTTTGTATATTCAGATGCACTTAATTTAGTTTCATACTATTTCATGTAATTTCATACTTTGGGTTGATAGCTTATTAGTGCCCATAGAATGTTTTTCTAGAAAACAAGGAAAATGCATACTTTGTGGCAAAGCTTTTCTGTAGGCAGAATTTTGCAGTAGGGTGGGGCTAATTATTTTTTTCACTTTTATTTTTTTTTTGACACAGAGTCTCAAGCTATTGTGGGTAGAGTGTTATGGCATCATAGCTCACAGCAACCTCCAACTTGGGCTCAAGCGATCCTCTTGCCTCAGTTTTTCTATTTTTTTTATAGAGACGAGGTCTCACTTTTTGCTCAGGTTGGTCTCAAAGTCATGAACTCAAGCAATCCACCCGCCTGAGCTTCCCAGAGTGCTCGGATTACAGGTGTGAGCCACCTCACCCGGCCTCATTTTTTTTTTTTTTGTAAGCTGTAATTTCACTCTATTGCCTGGCTAGAGTGCCCTGGCTTCAGCCTAGCTCACACCAACCTCAAATTCCTGCGCTCAAGCTATCCTCCTGCCTTAGCCTCCCAAGTAGCTGGAACTATAGGTGCTTGCCACCATGCTCAGCTAATTTTTCTATTTTTAGTAGACACAGGAATCTCACTTTGCTCAGGCTGGTCTCAAACTCCTGACCTCAGACAGTCCTCTTGCCTCGGCCTCTCAGAGTGCTAAGATTGCTGGCATAAGCCACTGTACCTGGCTACTTTTTTTTTTTTTTTTTTTTTTTTAGATATGGGAGTCTGGTTGTTATCCAGGCTAGAGTACAGTGGTATGATCATAGATGACTGGAACCTTGAACTCTGGGCTCAAGTGACCCTCCTGCCTCAACCTCTGGAGTAGCTGGGACTGTAGGCACATTACCTGGCTAAATTAAAAAAATTTTTTTAGAAATGGAGTCTTGTTATGTTGCCCAGGCTGGTCTTGAACTCCTTACCTCAAGTAATCCTTCTGCTTCACTCAGCCTCCCAAAGTGCTGGATGATAGTTAGGCATGAGCCACCAGGCCCAGCTATTTTCACTTTTCAAAAGCAAGGTAGATTTTAAGGAAAAGCAAATTTACAGTGACCCTCTTTTACTGTTTCTTTTTGACTACTGTACTTTAGACCAATTGTTATTTGAATGCTTGTAAGAAAGCGCATCAGACTGAAAAAGGACAGATAAGAAACACATGAGCTGGGCCTTACCTTCCCTAGTTGCTGCTCTGTGAGAGAAAACGCGTCCATGAATGCCTGGGCAATCACTGACAAACAACCGTCTATGTGTGGTGTCTTCTTAATGTCAAAGACAAACTGAGGGTTCTTCAGGATGTTTACCCAGAAGCGAAGAGGAAGGCTGTTCAAAGAGAGAATAATCTCTTTTCAAATAGGCCCATTCACGAAGCCAATGGTCTGTTTAATCTCAGTTTGTAACCGGGTGGTTTTGTCCTTGTTATTGCAGTATACAAGTCCTCTCAGCCAAACATACCAACCCACAGATGGCAGGCAGCTTCACTCAGAGAGTAGAAAGGGTTAAACTGACACTGTAAAGGAAGGAAGGCTAGAGGAGAAGTTAACAGAACATTCAGATCTCCAGCACCCTTCTCCGGCCTTCTAAGTGTGACACCCTGTTCTAAGCCACCACCTTCTTTCACCTGGATTATTAGTTTATTCTCACACAACTAATGGTGATCCTCTTAACACGGAAGCAGACCATGTCTCTCTGAGGCTCTCCATCTCCCTGGATAACACCCAGCTAATCTGGCCCTCTGCCCTCCTCTCACCTCATCCGCACCTCCCCATTCCAACTCTACTGGACTCCAAGCAAGCTTGTGCCTCACTTCTGCTCCTATATCTGCCTTCCTGAAACTCTCCTGCCCCAGGGAGCCTCACAGCTTATACCCTCTCCTCTTTCAAGATGTGACTCAAATTGTCTTCATCTCTGTGAGGCTTTTTCTGACTACCCTGCACAAACACTCTCCTCCTTCCCCACTTTCTCCACTACACTTACCCCAATTTATATATTTCATTTATTTTCTGTCTCCGCCTATTAGGTGCAAGCTCTGTGAGAACATGGATTTCCATCCGTTTTATTTGTTAATATCTTTTCAGCACCTAATAGTGCTTGGCACATAGTAGGTGCTCAGATTTGAATATGAACTTGGAAATCATTCAGAGTCTTTCCAACTGTGGCCTAACTCATTACCTCCACTGATGGCTGCTGGGTTTTTAGTAGCTTCACCATCCTGGCTGTTGCCCCTGCTCAGATGCCACTTCTGGGTGGCCTGTGGCTCCCAAGCTAGGGTGGGAGTGGCGGGACTGGGGATAAAAGGCTACAATATGGGAAAGAAGTGAGCCAGAAAGGAGAGCTGGGACAAACCTGGATTAAATGGGAGAATATTAGACCTAGACTCTGGAACTTTAGCTTTTAATACTCATGTAAAATGGTTTGGCTGAGCCCATTGGAAGGGCTTGAGCTCCTTCAGCTTATGCACAAAGTATTTTAAATAGAGGTAATGAACTATATTTCTTTACTGAGGAAACATTTAGAATAAATCTGGATGCCTTGCCTGTGCTTAAATATTAAAATATAAGGTTAAAATATAAAGGTTAAATGTTAAAATATAAAACAAAGCACAATACAAACTTTTGACTAGTTCTCATGGTATCTGAGGATTGCATTTGATAAAATAATAAAGGCAAAAATTCCTTTAACCCAGAGTACAGACGCATACCTTAGAAATTACAAAGTAACTATTTTAGGGACAATTAAAGGACTCTTCTCTAATGGTATAATAAAACCAAAAAACAATTTCTTATCCTTTGCTGTTCAAACTACACTTATTTAATATCATAGACAAAGTCTTTTTTTGTGTATTAAAGATAACAGAGTTTGTTTATTTTATCCTAAAGAATAGAATTCTCAGCATAGGAATGGTTTCATTTACTATTTAAAAATAGTAGCAGAGCAAGAAACTACTTTGACATGATAGCTTACCAAGGACAAAAAATTCTGATATAGGGATAAATGAATCCTTCTGTAACAATCTGTGCCCTCCTTTTATTTTATATTCTGTTCCAGATTCTTGAAAAGTAATCACCTACATTCCCACCTGTTTGTTTTCCAAATATGTACAACGTCAGGATCTGTGATTTTTTTGTTCTCAGCCTGGGCATCCAAAAAGTCAAAAAAGTATTTTATAGCAAATGGGGCTCTGCTGTTGGGTAAACTCCAAATGCTTCTAAAAAGTTTTTCAAGCACAGAGTGAATCGCCACCTGAAGATAAAGATTTGGAAGATTAAAAAATATGGTAGTGGTTGTAAAAACATAGAAAAACAGACAAATCTAATTGCAAAACAGAAAAATAAGCTGAAGAGAAAAATGTAAAATTGTCAGAATGAGGCCAATACTCACAGTATGGGACATAAATCCTGAAAACCCATGCCCTGGTTTAGATTTGGTTCGTTAGCTTCTTGCTGATAACATTGTTTAGTCAACAGGGAGGATATCTTAGAAATCTCTAGCAGTCAAAATGTCAGTTGTAGTGCTGCGTACATAAACCAAGAAGCCAGGGATGTTTGGCTTTTATTAGTTATGTTCAGCCTGGAAAAACTCAAGCCATGCTGCTCTGTTTCCAGAATCTTTCCTGTTGCGTGTTTTTCCATCATAGGGTTTTACTGTGTACTTTCCAAAGCATTTGAGTATTTTTCAAAAACCAAATAGGCTGAGCTCTGTGGGACAGCTGAGAAAATCAAGAGGCTTGGACTGTCCTCTGCCCACTAAACCAATCTCCTAAGCTCTAAACAGATTCTTTGTTATCATCTGAAGAAGCATGCCCATCAAGTTATCAGAGCCAAGGGTAGATAATAGCATTTATATTGCTAGTCATTTCAGAGAGTGAGAGAGAAAAAAATCACCACAGACTCGTGTTAATTCCACTAAAAGCCAGATAAAGTAAAATTTGCTCCTGATTTGGTATTCCACTGGCTTTCACATCTGACATTTTTATATGTGACCAGAATTCTTAATTTTAAAATGAAAAAAAAAAAATCAGTTTTAAGATTTACTAGGTTTATTGCCACTGACCCTCCCCACCCCGTTCATTTTATTTGCAATTCAGAGAGGGAGTTTTATTGCTCATCTATAATAATGAATAAACAAAAAGGAATAATTTCGCGGTCAAGCTAAAAAATAACATGGTGAAATGGTGGGTAAAGGGACTTGGAACAGTATTAAATCCCTGATTGAAGATATTACAGTAGAAATTTGTAAAGTGCTGTTATCTTTACAGATTATAAAAAAGAAGAAGAAGGGGGTAGTAAGTGTTTACAATTTAAACTTTCATTTTGCTTTGCTAGAAGGCACACACAAGGGATTTGTAACATTTTCACACTTCAGTGGAAATTAAGTCAAACACATCCTACACCCCCAAGGTAGCCGTAAAAGCGCTCCCAAAACAGTAAGTGTACCTTGGTCGACAGCAGCTTTGTCAGATACATTTCTTTTACTTTGAACTTGTGCTTCCCTCGATGTCTCTTTCCTTGCACATCTTGGAATGCTTCCGAATCTGGTAAAATCTGAAAGGAAGACAGAGGAGAAGCGTTACCCAAGGAGACCATTCGTGCTATGAAAGGCATGCAATTCAGCGGTGAGTGCAAGAAAGCCTGAACTCACCAAATGGCAGTGGTCATCAGAGTATTCCACATCTGAACGCCAGAGAAAGAGGGAGAGAAAACAGTCCATTAAAAAAACAACCACGGGCTAATTGGCCTTCTCATAAAAAACCCTATTTGTGCTATAAACTGTAGAGGAGGTTACTTGAGCTCTTCATAGATACATTTTTCCCCCTTGCTGCATTCTAAGAACAGTGTAAAGATGGGATGGGTTAGGGATTGGAACGGGAAGCAGGTTCCCTGTCGCTGGAGGTGTTAAAACAGGCTGAGTGATCTGTTGCTGGAGATGGATGGGTAGGAGAGACCCGGCCTGACTCGTCTAACATGTAAACCTGAAGCCACCTGTTTCACAGCAGTCAGAGAGACCTAGTTCCCACCCTAATGGAATTTACATTCTAACCAATGAGACATCAGACTACTTATTACACAAGTAATTACTTAATTACAATTATGATGAGGATGATGAAGAATAAAATGTTAAAGTATCTTAACAAAAGACCAAATGTAGTCTGGGAGTTTTAGGCTGAATGTAAATGAACAGGCCCTTCAAAAGGCCCCAATCTTTGAAGCCTAAAATGCAGCTCTTCCACTTTTTTCAATACAAGAACATCCTCTTTATGCCAGCGTGATAGCTGCTCTCTGCCAGATAGAAGGTAGGGGCTCCCCACATAAGTGTCCTAAGGCCTACCAAATTATCCCATCTATGTGAGGAGCCCTGTGCTCCCTGCTTGCACTGACCAGGAGGTGGGACCCACCCTGCCCCTTCTAAAGGTGGAACCAGGAGGCCCTACATCCAGCTGTGTGAGAGGGATTTTAAATCCCCAGGTCCTATTCCAGGTTTGTCTCCAGAGAAATTATATCCCAGTCAGGACAGTCAGTTCTCAGCCCTCAGAATGTTCTGGGCCTCCTCTCACACACTTCTCCCGCCCTGAGGCTATCAGGAAGCTAGAGATGTCTCTGGAGTCGACCTACTGACACCGTAAAAGCTCCCTCTTTGGTCTCTCCACTTTCTGGGAATTTCACACTAGTTAATCACAGGAGACTTGGGCTTTCTAAGTGGATTATCTTGTTTATTCGACACTGGTGGGGCTGTCTGCAATCTTCCCTTCCCATTTGCCAGGGGATCTCCTCGGTCAGCCCCATCCGACAACAAAGCTGGAAAAAAGCTGTGAGGCTCAGGGCTGCCAAGACTTCAACTTCCTCAGTGCTGGGCAGTCTGGGCCAACCATGTACAATTTCCTTTCCTCTTTCGTGCCATGGCTAACATTCTTAGGACTAGAAACACATCTAGTCCCTAGCTTTCAGGGAATTACACAGCAACAACTCAATCTCACCTTCGTGACAATTCACGTGAGAGAGGCACAAAGCAACACCTCATAAAGCTGGGCGAGAACAAAAGGTTAACAATATTATATTGGTTACCTGAAGTAAAATTTGCTATCTTCTTAAAGACTTTTATAGTGGATCCATTTGATATCTGAAACCAAAGATAAAAAATATATGAGTTTTCAAAATTTAATGTATTTCTCAACTTCACCCAGGAATTAGATGGCTGGCTGGATTTTACATGTTCTCACTTACTAAATCAAATATTTAATAAGAATCACTAGGTTCTGGGCACTATGCTGGAGGCTGGGACCATAAAGACAAGCAAGACACTGTCTCTGCCCTCGAGGGACTTGTGGTCCTGTGAAGGAGGCAGATGAGGCCGTGAGTAGAGTGAAGGCTGTGCTCAGAAGGTAGAGGCCAGGACCGTGTGGGACAGGGGTGAGGTGGGCCAGCCTAGGAAGACCAAGGCCTACGCCATGTTAGGAGACTCCCCAGCCTCTCAGAGGTCTAGGGAAGCCCGAGCTAGTTTCATTCTTGTGTACTGCATCCCCTCCAAATTAACAAATTGAAATCCTTCTTAATCCCATTGTGATGGCATTAGGAGTCAGGCAGGGCTTTTGGAAGGTGATTAGGTCCTAACAGTGGAGCCCTCCTGATGGGAACAGTGCCCATATAAGGAGAGACACCAGAGCTTGCAGGTTCTCTTGGCTTTCTACCATGCGAGGGAACAAGGAGGTGGCATTCTGCAAACCAGGAAGAGAGTCCTCACCAGACACTGAACTGTAAGTACTTTGCCCTGATCTTGGACTTGCAGCCTCCTGAACTCAGAGAAATAAATGTTTGTGGTTTGAATGAGCCAATCGATAGTATTCTGTTACAGTAGCCATAACTGACTAAGCCACTGGTCTACTGAGAAATGAAGAAATGCTGAGAAAGGTTTTCAACACTTGTGGTATATAAAGCCAGCATCTACCCTGGGACACAGCATTTTCACATCTAGAGCTATACTCAGTAGAAATCAGTGCAAGTCCTAAGAGCAAACTATTTGTAATTGCCCCATACTGGAAACATCCAGAATATCCATCAGCGTTAGAATTAATAACTTGGGCCATATAATCACAAAACAATGAAAATGAGCAAATGACTGTTACATGCCACATGGGTGACTCTTACAATCCTAATGTTCAGCAAAAGAAGCCTGACACAAAGGAAAACATACTGAATTATTCCATTTACATAAAGCTAACAAAACCCCAAAGAATCAGAAATATTATTTCTGTGTCAGGTGTTGAGAGAAGAGAAGTGATCAGGAAGGCGAGGAGGAAGCATCCAGCTCCTGACCCGGGCGGTAGTTAACGGGATGTGTGCACTTCACGATCATTCCACTTACAGTTTGCTCTCATTTGTTTGAGCATTCCTTCTTTTTTTTTTTGAGACAGAGTCTAATTATGTCACCGTCAGTGGAGTGCCGTGGCATCACAACTCACAGCAACCTGTAACTCTTGGGCTTAAGTGATTCTCTTGCCTCAGCCTCCCGAGTACCAGGGACTACAGGCGCCCACCACAATGCCCAGCTATTTTTTGTTGCAGTTGTCATTGTTGTTTAGCAGGCCTGGGCGGGGTTTGAACCCGCCAGCCTCGGTGTATGTGGCCAGCATGCTACTCACTGAGTACAGGCACTAAGCCTGTTTGAGCATTTTTAATCTGCAAATACAAAATCTGAAATGCTTCAAAACCTGAAACTTTATGATTACTGACATGACGGCACAAGTGGAAAATTCTGTACCAATAACCTCATGTCTTGGGGTCACTGTCAAAACTTTGTTTTATGCGCAAAATTAAAAATATTACATAAAATTAATGAAACATAAATGAATTTCTTTTTTTTTAGACAGACTCTCACTCTGTCACCCTGGGTGGAGTGAGCATCATAGCTCACAGCAACCTCAGAACTCAAGCTCAAGTGATCCTCTTGCCTCGACCTTGCCTTGGAGTAGCTGGGACTATAGGAACTTGCCACAACACCTGGCTAATTTTTAGAGGGAGGGTCTTGCTCTTGCTCAGGCTGATCTCAAATGCCTGAGCTTAAGGAATCTACCTGCCTCAGTCTCCCAGATTGCTAGGATTGAAGGCATGAGAGCCTGGCCTCATAAATGGATTTTTTTTTAATACAAATGAATTTCGTGTTTAAACTTGGGTGCCCTCCCCAAGATATCTCATTATATATGTGCAAATATTCCAAAATCCAAAATGTGAAACACTTCTGGTCCCACACATTTTTGGAAAGGTATACTCAACCTGCAATATTTTTTAAAAATTCGTAAAATCATAAAAATTGCATATATGTTTTAATAAAAAATTTGAAATTTAAGTATAACATACAGAAGAGTGCTTCACTTCTGCTGATATGGAGTGTACAGCTATTACTATATTAGTCCATTATATAAATATACTACAAAATAGCCATACAATAGAAAGAAAGAATTACTAATACATGCATAGAAGAACTTCAAAAAAGTTAAGTGAAAGAAGCCAGCCACAAAGACTGCATGTTATACAATCCCATTTATATGAAATGTCATGAAAAGGCAAATTTACACAGATTAGCTCATATAGTACTAGTTGCCTAAAGCAGGGGTGGAGGAAATAAGGAGGGGCTGATAATGAGTACAAGGATTCAAAGGTGAGGAAAAGTTTCTAAAATTAGATTGTGGCAAGGGTCAAGCAATTCTATAAATAGACCCCAAACCACTGAATTGTACATTTTAAATAGGTGGGCTTTATGGTATACAAATCATCTCTCAACAGAGCTGTTAAAAACTGGCATAGATTTTAAACGTAGCATTCTACAAATAAACACTGACATGCTAAATCAATGCCTGTGTATATAGCGCCTCTTTTGGAGTTAAAGTTAACTGGAGGCCTTTTGGGAATAGGAAACCCAGGTCCTGGTCCCGCAGTGCGGGGTGGGGGGGGGTGGGGGGTGAAGTGCGGGGGGGGGGGCACCTGCTGGGCCTTGGCCAATAAGCAGGTGAAGTGCTCTTCAGGCAGTGAGGCACACAGGTGCTAAGATGCAGAGGGCAGGCCAGGCTCCTGGCAAGCAGTAGTGTTCTCTGGGAGGGCCTGGTTTACAAAATTGCAAGACAAAGGAGGCAGGTCAGAGATACACAAACCCCTCCACCGCCACCCACACCCCTCTCTACCACCCCCCGCCTCTATTCTGAACTTGTGGCTAAAGCAGTGATTTTCAACCAGTGTGCTAGAGAGGATCTTAGGTACACCAGGAAAGTTTTTTTTTTTTTTGAGACAGAGCCTCAAACTGTCACCCTGGATAGAGTGCTGTGGCATCACAGCTCACAGCAACCTCCAATTCCTGGGCTCAAGCGAGTCTCTTGCCTCCACCTCCCAAGTAGCTGGGACTACAGGCGCC
>CAUYRH010092865.1:0-16698 GCA_963574655.1 Perodicticus potto | reverse complement strand
GCCTTTGCTGTATCCCACAAGTTTTAGTAACTAGTGTCTTCATTGTTGTTATGTTTGAGGAATTTAATGATTTAATTTTTTGTCTCTTCCCAACTATCATTCAGCATAAGGTTGTTAAATTTCCAAGTCTTTGTGTGGGGATGAACGATTTGTTGGAGTTGAGTTCCACCTTTATTGCCTTGTGGTCTGAGAAGATACAAGGTATAATTCTATTCTTTTAATTATGTTGAGGTTTGATTTGTATCCTAGGATGTGGTCAATTTTGGAGTACATACCATGGGCTGATGAGAAAAATGCATATTCCTTAGCTTTGGGATGGTGTGTTCTGTATATGTCAATTAATCCCATTTGTTCTAGGGTCACATTTAGGTCCTTTGTATCTTTGTTTATTTTCTGTTTAGAGGGCCTGTCCAGGTCTGCTAGAGGAGTGTTAAAGTCAGTGACTATTATGGCTTTATGGGATATTATATTGCTCAGACAATATAATATCAAGGTCTATTTCATAAATCTGGTAGCAATAAAGTTGGGTGCATGAATATTTAAAATTGAGATGTCTTCATATTGTATTGTTCCTTTGATCAGTATAAAGTGTCCATCTTTGTATTTCCTAACTTTAGTGGCTTTAAATTTGCTTGAATCTGAAAATAAGATTGCACCCCCTCCTTTCTTCTGATTTCCATTTGCTTGAAATACTGGTTTACATCTTTTAACACTGAGTGTTGGTTTGTCCTCCAAGGCCAGATATGTCTCCTGAAGAAGGCATATGGATGGATTGTGCTTTTTTTATCCAATCAGCCAGCCTGTGTCTCTTCAGTCATGAATTCAGTCCATTGATGTTTATTAAGAGAATTGATAAATGTGGTGGAGTTCTATTCATCTTATTTTGTGAAAGTCCATTGTGTAGTTTTATCCTTTGCACCTTTGTGGAAACTAAGTTTTGATCTTTAGCTTCTGGGTGTTTACTTTGCTGGTGGTCCATTGTGGTGGTCAGTGCTGAGAATAGGTCTAAGTATTTCCTGTAGAGCTGATCTTGTTGTGGTGGATTTCCTTAGTGCTTATATATCCACAAAAGATTTGAGTTCTCCATCAATTTTGAAGCTTAGTTTAGCAGGATAAAGAATTCTGGGCTGAAAATTGTTTTGTTTAAGAATGTTGAAGGTGGATGAGCATGCTTTTCTGGCTTGGAAGGTTTCAGTTGAAAAGTCTGCTGTCATCATAATGACTCTTCCTCTGTAGGTCAGTTGGTGATTACTTCTGGCTGCTTGCAATTTTTTTCTTTCATCTTGACTTTGGACAGGTTCATTACAACGTGTATTGGAAAGGTTCTGTTTGAGTTGAGATGACCTGGGGTTCAATAGCCATCTGAAAGGAGTGTATCAGGGTCTTTAGTAAAACTTGGGAAGTTTTCATTTATGATAGTCTTCAGTAGGGCTTCCATTCCTTTGGGACAATCTTCTTCTCCTTCAAGAATCCCTATTATTTGTATTATTATATCTTCTTGTAGATCTGTAAGCTCCTGTTCTGTTTCTCTCTCTTCTTTTCTGACTCTTTTACTACATGGGTTAACTTGAAATCTTTATCCTCTAAGTCTGAGGTTCTTTCTTCTCCATGGTCTAACCTAGTTTTGATACTTTCTACTGCAACTTTACATTCCCTGATTGCCTCCTTCATTTCCTTAAGTTCTGCCATATCTTTTTTATATTCCACATATCTCTCGTCTGACTTTTAGTTTTGTCTTTCCATTTGGCAGAATGAATAAAACAACACAACCAAATATTCACCATCTCCAAGAAAACCATTTAATTCATAAGATTCTCATAGACTCAATGTAAAGGGGGTGGAAAAATTATTCCATGTGAATGGAAGCCAGAGTGAGGAGGAGGAGCTATTCTTATGTCAGATAAAATATACTTTGAATCAACAATAGTAAAAAAATATATAAAAATGATCATTATACAATAATAAATGTATCTATTTAATATTAAGATATAACAATCCAAAATAGATATGCACCTAACACCAGAAATCCCATATTCATAAAATCAATGCTATTAGACCTAAGAAAAGAAAATAAATAGCATCAGGGGATGACTAGAAGCAGCTTTTGCCAGAGGCTCCTGTCCAGAGAGAGAGAGATATTGGACTGAAGTGGACTCAAAGAAGCAGAAGGTGGGGAAATGAGCACAGAGAAATTCTCTTTCTGTGCAGTTCAGACACCAGGTGGCACTGTAGTTTTTTTCAGAGACAGAGCATGGCCAGCAACCTCTGTGATCCTTATTCCAAACTTAGTTGCCTTTGGTGATCTCCTGATTGTTTCTTCAGTATTCAGACCCTCCCAGGGGGTGGGATCTTAAAACTCCCATGAACACTTCAGGGTCAGGTCTTGCAGTGCCCCCAGACTCTTGTTCCCATGGGGTGTGGGAGTCCCTCCAGTCAAGAGTGGAGTTCTGATCCTGGCAGGCAGAATTAAGATGGCCATGTTTTAGGCCCCTGCTAAGACCTTCTCGTGACCTTCTCACAATGGCCTCTGATACCTTTTCAGTATGGCTACCTCACCAGTCACCAAACCTATGGAAAACCTACTCCAACTGGCATTCAAATATGGTTGCTGTATAAGGTTTAAATCCCTCCACTCTTCCATGCTTTCCACTCAATGCATAGCTTCCCCCAACTACTGAAAACTCCAGAAAGGCTTCCTCCTGTCCTGGACCTCTATGGGAGGCAGCCAATCCCAGCCAGTTGCAATCACTTGACTAATTTATCAGATTTCCACCACTCTGGATCATATGCTATATCCAGCTCACCAACTCTTTGCTCTGCTCCCTGAGCTATGACTCTGGGTAAGGTCCTGTGCTGGGTAATTCTGGGAATTCTCTTTCCTCCTAGTCATTGTAGGAGAGCTCAGCTGAATGATCCTTCTGGTCTGCCATCTTGGTCTGCTGTAAAAAATATATTAATCATACTTTTTTAGTTGAAATGATAGGTTGTCCGTGAATAACTGTTGAGAGATAACCTAACTGAGGACCCTTAGGAAACATTATACTAACCTATTTGGCAATTAAATATGATGGTGTGAGAGTGGCTTGGAAGGCCCCAGGAACTAGAGTTAACCACCCCTTTCTCAATGAGCTGGGGCTATTGATTGTGGCTTTCCCCCTACAATCTCACAAAGTCCCTTTCAGGGCTATAGCTAGAGATTCTGAGGGCTGGCTTGGTGAGACAACATAGCCTGGTTCTGTTTTGCTGTCAGCCTGCCCGCTCCCCAATCCTAAGGAGTTGTGGTATTTCACTGGAATCTTTGCTGGGCAAAGATACAAACACCTGTGGCTCTGCCACCATGAGCAATAGCTGGTGGAGGGAAATCCACAGACAGATCCACTGAATCTGCTCCTCACTGTTGCAATGCCATTGCTGCTCAAACAAAGACAGACAAGTGGTGAATCTTCAGCCCTAGACAGCAGCTCCAGAACAAGAATCAGTGGACAGCTCTGGCTGAGAGTTCCATTCAAACTCTCAGGCAGTGTGAGCACTGCCAATTTAAACTCTCTCAGGCAGTGTGAGCACTGCCAATTTAAACTCTCTCAGGCAGTGTGAGCACTGGTCCCCCAAGTTCACATTGTCCCCCAGTGGCCAGCAAACAGAAATCTGCACTCAGACCTGTGTGAGAATTCTTGAGGGGCTGGAGAAGGGTCTTTTCTAGTGGAAAAAGGAGTCAGGAAAGTTCATCTCTCTCCCTGCCAAAGTTATAACTGTGCACCACTGTTTCCACACTGCACCTCAGTGGCCCACACAATACCTGGGCCTCTCAGTGAACTCACCAAACACTCTGGCCCCTGCAGGGGCAGTCTTTCAGGCAACTAGAATAGGGGGGAAGAGTGAATTGTGTGCTCGGGATTGTGGAGAAAATATTTGTTCATTTTTGTGCCAGGCAGGATGGGGTCTAGGTTCAGAAGTGGGACCTCCCTGGGGTAGGAAGACCAGGATCTAGTGGCTCTCTCCCATGGGGTAAGGTGAGAGGTTCCTTGCTAATGGAAAGCGCATCTCAGATTTTCCATTTGGGAGAGAGGTTTCCCATCCTCTTGGCAATGGGCTCTGTACTTGATCTTTGTTGTCTTTCTTCCTCTCTCTTTGTCTTGCTGCTTGTCTCAGCAGGGATGATTGTGCACCTCTCTTCTCTGTGCTCAGTTCCCCACCTTTCGCTTCTCTGAGTTCACTTCAGTCCAATATCTCTCTCTCTGGACAGGAGCCTCTGGCAAAAACTGCTTCTAGTCATTCATCTTAACTCCTTCCCTGATGCTATTTATTTTCTTTTCTTAGGTCTAATAGCATTTATTTTATGAATATGGAAGTTAGGTGCATATCTATTTTGGATTGTGTATATCTTTTTTTTATTAAGTCATATACACATAGGTCATGAATACATTTATGCATATGTGGGGTACAATGTGTTGACTTTTTAAATACATTCTGACATGCTTACATCAAACCAATCAACATAGCTTTTCCCTCATTTACTTGATTGTTGTGTTAAGACATTTATGTTCTACACTGGACAGATTTCACTTGTACCTTTGCAGTATGCTCCATAGGTGTGGTCCCGTTGTTTACCCTTCCTCTATCAAACCTCCCTCCTCCCCTTCCTTCCTACTCCATTTCTCTCCTTCATCCTGGGCTATAGCTGTGTTCTATCTTTCATAAGAAAGTGTGAGTAAATATAAGTTGGTTTCATAGAAGTATTGAGTACATTGGATACTTTTCCCTCCATTCTTGAGATACTTTACTCAGGAGAATATGTTATAGGTCCCTCCATGTAAACATGAAAGAGGTAAAGTCTTCATCTTTTTTTAAGGCTGCATAGTATTCCATGGTATACATATACCATAATTTATTAATCCATTCATGGGTCAATGGGCACTTGGGCTTCTTCCATGACTTGGCTATTACGAATTAATGAATAATCTAGCTATTACCAAATTATTCATTGATAATATGGTGCAAATATCTTTTTTGCAAAGTGATTTTTGGTCTTTTGGATATACTCTTAGTAGACGAATTTCAGGATCCAACAGCAGGTCAATTTTTAGATCCCTGAGTGTTCTCCAAACTTCTTTCCAAAAGGAATGTATTAGTTTGCATTCCCACTAGCAGTGCAGAAGTGTTCCCTTTTCTCCACATCCACTCCAACATCTATAGTTTTGGGATTTTGTTATATGGGCTACTCTTACTGGAGTTAGATGGTATATCAAAGTGGTTTTGATTTTCATTTCTCTGATGATTAAAGATGATGAACATTTTTTCATGTGTCTGCAGACCATGCACCTGTCTTCTTTGGTGAAGCTTCTGTTCAGGTCTCTTGCCCAAAGTAAAATGGGATCACTTGTTCTTTTCTTATTGATAAGTTTGAGTTTTCTGTGGAGTCTAGTTATCAGACCTTTGTCAGAAATGTAACTTGCAAATATCCTCTCCCATTCTGAGGGCAGTCTACTTGCTTTACTTACTGTGTTCTTGGCAGTGCAAAAGCATTTTAGTTTGATCAGATCCCAATAATGTATTTTTGGTATTCCTTCAATTGCCTTGGGGGTCCTCCTCATAAAGTTTTCTCCCAGGCCAATTTCTTCAAGAGTTTCCTCTGCACTCTTTCCAAGAATCTTTATTGTTTCATGTCTTAGGTTTAAGTCTTTTATCCAGTGAGAGTCAATTTTTGTTAGAGGTGACAGGTGTGGGTCCAGTTTCAGTCCTCTACAAGTCGCCAGCCAATTCACCTAGCACTATTTGTTAAATAGGGAGTCTTTCCCCAATTTAAGTTTTTGATAGGCTTATCAAAGAGTAAATGATGATAAGTATCTGGATTCACCTCTTGGTTCTCAATTCTGTTCCATATATCTACCCCTCTATTTTTGTGCCAGTAGCATACTGTTTTGATCTGAAGTCTGGTAGCGTGATCCCACTTGATTTGTTTTTATTTTTCAGTAGTGTCTTGGCTATTCGAGCTTTTTCTGTTTCCATATAAAATGAAGAACTAGTTTTTCCAGATCTTTAAAGTATGACAGAGGTGCTTTAATGCGGATTGTATTAAATCTGTAGATTGCTTTGGGCAGTATGGACAATTTACGTGCTTTTTTTTTTTTTTTCTTTTTGCAGTTTTTGGCCGGGGCTGGGTTTGAACCTGCCACCTCTGGCATATAGGGCTGGTGCCCTACTCCTTTGAGCCAAGTATGGACATTTTAACAATGTTGATTCTTCTCAGGCATGAGCATGGTATGTTTTTCCATTTATTGACATCTTCGGCTATTTCTTTTCTCAGAGTTTCATAGTTCTCTTTATAGAGATCTTTCACGTCCTTTGTTAGGTACACTCCCGGATATTTCATTTTCTTTGGTACAACTGTAAAGGGAATAGAGTCCATGACTGTTTTTTCAGCTTGACTATTGTTGGTATATATGAATGCAACTGATTTATGAGTATTGATTTTGTATCCTGAGACACTGCTGTATTCCTTGATAACTTCTAAGAGTTTTGTGGTTGAGTCCCTGGGATTTTCCAGGTAATGATCATATCATCTGTGAAGAGTGAAAGTTTGATCTCCTCTGACCTTATATGGATAAGCCTTCTCTTGACCTTGATTGCCTTCTCTTGCCTGATTGCAATGGCTAAGACTTCCATTACAATGTTAAAAAGCAGTGGAGATAGTGGGAAACCTTGCCTGGTTCCTGATCTAAGTGGAAATATTTTCAATTTTACTCCATTCAATATAATATTGACTGTAGGTTTGCTGTAGATGGCCTCTATCAGTTTAAGAACTGTCCCTTCTATACCTATTTTCTTAAGTGTTCTGATCATAAAAGGATGCTGGATATTATCAAAAGCTTTTTCTGCACCAATTGAGAGAATCATATGGTCTTTGTTTTTCAGTTTTTTTTGTGATGTATTATATTTATAGATTTACATGTATTGAACCAGCCTTGAGAGTCTGGGATAAAACCCACTTGGTTGTGGTGTGTAATTTGTTTGATGTGTTGTTGGATTCTGTTTGCTAGGATCTTATTTTTGCATCAATATTCATTAGTGATATTGGTGTCTAATTTTCTTTTCTTGTTGGGTCTTTTCCTGGTTTGGGGATTAGGGTGATGTTTGCTTCATAGAATGTGTTGGGAAGTATTCCTTCTTTTTCTATGTTTTGGAAAAGGTTAAGTAATATGGATCTTAGTTCCTCTTTAAAGGTTTTGTAGAATTCTGATGTGAAGCCATTTGGTCCTGGGCTTTTCTTTTTGGGAAGATTTTGTATAGTTGATGCTATTTCAGAACTTGATATAGGCCTGTTCAACATTTCCACTTCTTCCTGGCTAAGTCTAGGAGGGTGATGTGATTCCAAGTATTGGTCAATTTCCTTCAGATTTTCATATTACTGAGAATAGAGTTTTTTGTAATATTCACTAAGGATTTTTTGAATTTCTGCAAAGTCTGTGGTTATCTTGTCTCTGTTTGACAGAGGGAGGGTAAAGGTGGGACCACACCTATTAAGCATATGACAAGGGTACAAGTCAAATCTGTCAAATGTAGAACATAGATGTTTTGGTGCAATAATCAAGTAAATGAGGTGAAAGCTATGTTGAATGGTTTGATCTAACCAAGTCAGATTGTATATATAAAACAAAAATCAGCACGTTGTACCCCACATATGTATGAATGTATTCATGATCTATATGTATTTAACTTACTAAAAAAATAAATAAAGATTAATCTTTCTGAAAAAACCCCACAAAATTTGGTAATTTCCTTCTTAATCTCGTCTATGACCCAGCTATTATTCAGCATAAGGTCATTTAGTTTCCATGTTTTTATATGACTTTGCACATTTCTGTTGTTATTGAGTTCAACTTTTATTCCATAATGGCCCGAGAAGATGCAAGGAATAATTTCAATTCTTTTAAATTTGCTGAGGTTAGACTTGTGACCTAAGATGTGATCGATTTTGGAGTTATGTTCCATGGGCTGATGAGAAGAATGTGTATTCAGTTTTGTTAGGTGAAGTGTTCTGTATATGTCTGTTAAATCCAATTGTTGAATGTTAATTTTAAGTCTAAAATTTCTTTCCTTAGTTTCTTATTGGAGGAGCTATCCAACACAGACAAAAGGGTTTTAAAATCTCTGGCTATTATAGTGCTGGAGGAAATCAAGTTGCTCATTTTTGTTAGAGTTTCTCTTATAAATGAAGGAGCTTTCTGATTGGGTGCATAAATATTAATAATTGAAATCTCATTATGTTGAGTGTTTCTCTTAACAAATATGAAGTGACCATCCTTATCTTTCCTTACTTTTGTTGGTTTAAAGCCTATTGTATCTGCAAATAAAATTGCAACACCTGCTTTTTTATAATTTCCATTTGCCTGAATTATAGGTGACCATCCTTTCACCCTGAGTCTATGTTTATCTTTCAGGGAAAGATGAGATTCTTATATGCAGCTGATATCTGGGCTGAATTTGTGAATTCAGTCAGCCAACCTGTGCCTCTTTATAGGACAATTTAAGCCATTCACATTAATTGAGAGTAGTGATAAGCCTAGTATTATTTTGAGTGTCAAATTTATGGAAAGTCCAGTAGACATTTTTAATCTTTTCTCCACTGTGGTAGTTGTATTTTGATTAAAAATTTCTAAGTGAGTTTACTTTGGTGGTAAAGCATTGTGGTGGTCATTGTGGAGGATGGGTCTGAGAATATGCTGGAGAGCTGGTTTATTTATGGCAAGTTTCTTCAGCATGTGAATGTCATTAAAGTATTTAATTTCTCCATCATAAATGAAACTCAGTTTAGCTGGATACAGGCTCCTGGGTTGAAAATTGTTTTGTTTTAGGAGGTTGAAGGTAGATGACCATCCTCTTCTAGCTTGAAAAGTTTCAGCAGAGAGATCTGCAGTCATTCTAATATTCTTCCCCTTGTAGGTTATGGTTTTCTTATGGCTGACTGCTTGCAGTATTTTCTTCATATTAACTTTGGTAAAATTAATTATAATATGTCTTGGAGATGGTTGAGTTGTGCTGGGGTTCTGAAACTGTCTGCTATCTGGATTTCAGCATCTCTTGCGATGTTTGGGAAGTTTTCCTCAATTATGTCTTGAAGAAGAGCATCTGAACCTTTTGAAGCAACCTCATCGCCTTCAGGGATTCCTATAAGGCAAATATTAGTTTTCTTGGAATTATCCCAGAGCTCTCTGAGAGAATGATCCAGTTTTGCTCTCCACTTTTCTTCTTCTTTGTGCATTTGGGAGCATTCAGAGGCTTTGTCTTTGATGTCAGAAATCCTTTCTTCTGCCTGCTCCATTCTGTTACTGAGGGATTCTACTGTATTTCTCATATCATGGAGGGTGGCAACTTCTTTTCTCAATGTGTCAAAATATTTGGTGATTTTGTCTTTAATTCATTGAATTCTTGAGATAACTTTTGGATTATTCCTAGAATTTCTAATTCCAATTTTACTTCCATTTTGTTAATCTTATTTGCCATCCAAATTCTAAATTCGATTTCTGACATCTCAGCCATCTGGGATCCTCAGGTGTGGTTGGTTTGTCATTCCTTGAGGGAGTTGATCTGCTCTGATTATTCATATTGCCAGAGTTTTTCCACTGATTTTGCCCCATGATTGTTTTTCGCTGTTTGGGTAGATGAGCAGATATGGTGAAATTGGATTGGGGGCTTCCGGAGTTGTGGTTGACCAGCCCTTTACCAAAGAGTTGGGGTTGGTGACTGCAACTTTTCCTCTACAGCTTTGCAAAGGACCCATGCAGTACTACCACCTGAGACTTTGGAGACCTGCTTGGTGTGGTGGAGCTATGTGGCTCTGTCTTGTATTCAGATGATCTCTGTACAATCATAGGGAATCAGTGACTCTGGGTTGAAGTCTCAGCTGTGGAGAAATACAAGCAACTAAGACATCCTGCCCCCCACAGGCAACAACTAGAAGAGGAAAATCAAACCTTCCCACTACAACAGAACCAGGGTACCACCTTGGAGGGTCCTAGGTTGATTTGTCCAGTTGAAGAGTTCCAAATAAATTGTCCCAATAAGCACCCACTCTCTAGTGGGAGAGTTCAAATGGTCTCCAGCAACTAGATAGCAGGAGTCTACTGATAGCTCAAGTGTGGCTTGGTCTGGTGCTCCAAGGAGTCAGAAAGTCCCATCCAATAGAAGTTTGGACCAAAGGGGCTTATGCCTCTTTCCCCACCTTGCTCCCCCTTCACCACTGGACTCTGTTAACCCAGTCTCTGGGGCCTAGTTCTGTTCATTAAGCACATGTGGCAGGGCTTTGTGCCTGCCAGAGTCAAAATAAAGTCAATGCCGCCTCATCTTGGCCACCATCCTTTGCCACCAACCAGCAGGGGGAGCTGAAGCCTGCCTGCCTCAGGTACTTGATGGCAACTGAGCAGTGTTCCACCTGAGCACAATCTAAACCTGAGAATATGCAGACATCAAATGTATTTCTCCCTCAGCCACTGCACCTTTGCTGCTGCTGTTCTGCTGTTCTGGTATTCCTATATGGCAAGGTCTGGTTCCCTCTGGAAGACCACAGAGTTGGGGAGGTGACTCTCCGAAATTAGACCCCAGCAGGATCACTCTAATAATGCTGATGTTGGGTGAGGGGTGTTTCCACGTGGGTTTGTGCACCTCAGCAGTTCCTGAGTCTCCACCCATTGCACGGACACCCAATCCTCTGCCCGCTGCTGAGATACTATTTCTCAGAGCCAGGCCAGACACCTTCCCCTCTGTGTCTTTCTGCACTGTTACCAGTGTAGCTGTGCTGCCACCGTCTATGCAATGCCCAGACCTAGCCAAGAAGTGTGGACATTCTGATCTCTGCAGGGGTTGAACTTCTATACTATCAGGCAAGGGAGGAAGGATAGATTGGAAGTTCAAGGTGGCAGGGAAAATATTTGTTCAAACTTTCTGCCAGACAAGTGAAATTCCTAGGCTCACAGCAGGAACTCTCTGGACAAGGAGTCTCAGCCTCCAGCAAGTCACTCCAGTGGGGTGAGAGAAGAGAACCTCAGTTCACTGCTCATTTGTAAAGATCCCACAGCAAGCAAGCAACTCTCTTGGGGGAGAGGACAGACACATGTCTTCTTTGGGATGAGTTCTGTACCTGAAATTTGTTTCCTTGGAGTCATAGTTTGCCTTGGCAGAGAAGACATGCAATTATCTCTCTTCTTTCAGCTCAGCTCCCGCCCTTTGGCTTTGTTGGGTTCTTTCTGGCCATTATCTCTCCCACTGGACTGGAGCTTCTATTGAAAGCTGGCTCTAGTCATCTATCATCCCCCTTACCCCTTTGTTCTTATTGGATGTAAAAATTGGAGTTAGGGAAAATAGCCAACTCTAGGATTTAGCAAAACACAAGACCTGTTGTTCTGGGAGAGCTGAGCTAGCCGTTTATCCTGTCTGCCATCATGCTCTGCCTCCTAGACCCTGCCAAACTGTTGATTTCACCGATCTCAAAAAATCTTCACAGGCAGGTTTCACCAACTCTCCCTGCAAGAGGTCCTATGAAGTGTGGAGTATTCTGGACTAGTTTTGGGTGCAGGATGGCTGCCTGCAGGTAAGACTCAAATTGCTACACCTGGCCTGCAGGAAAAGGTGCCTGTGGAAGTCACCATTTTCAAAATTTGAAAATATGTCTGCTTCCTAAGCGGAATCCTTTCCCCCTAATTTTCACTCTGGCTGCGTAGGACCAGCGGTGTCGCTCCAAATGGCACCCCTTTCTGGCTGCCAAATTCTGCTCAGGAGTCCACACTTCACCAATCTTTCTACACAACATCTAGTTTCCCCAGGAACTGGGAATTGTAGACCTCGGTGGGGGAGGGGCTGGTTGCTGCCTCAGCAGGCCACCACTTCAGCAGCAGCACAGAAATTTTTCTGGCAGACTCTGCAGCTCCGGATTACATTTCAAATCCAAATCTACTACTTTGCTGCACACCCTGAACTGCCTGTCTACACTAATATTCCATGACAGGAAAGATCTAGCCCACTCACTCTCACCTTTTGTTCTGGGAGAGCTGAGCTAAATGTCTATCCTGTCCATCATCATGCTCCACCATCTGATTGTTATATCTTAATATTAAATAGATACATTTATTATTGTATGATGATCATTTTTGTATTTTATTTTTAATGTTGTTGATTCAAAGTGTATTTTACCTGGTATAAAAAAGCTCCTCCTCCTCACTCTGGCTTCCATTCATGGAATAATTTTTCCACCCCTTTACATGAGTCTATGAGAATCTTTATGAATTAAATAGTTTTCCTGGAGACAGTGAATATTTGGTTGTGTTGTTTTATTCATTCTGCGAACCTAACATTTTAAATGGGGCATTTAGAGAGTTTACATTCAATTTTTTTTGAGGAGACACTTTGTTGCCCTAGGTAGAGTGCTGTGGCATTATAGCTCATAGCATCCTCAAATTTTTGGGCTCAAGCAATTCTCTTGGCTCAGCCTCCTGAGTAGCTGGGATACAGTCACCTGCCACAATGCCTGGTTCATTTTTCTATTTTTAGTAGAGATAGGGTCTCACTCTTGCTCAGGCTGGTCTTGAAATCCTGAGCTCAAGCAATCCACTGGCTTCAACTTCCCAAAGTGCTAGGATTACAGGCTTGAGCCACCACACCATAGTATTTACATTCAATTTTAAGATGGATGTGTGAGATACTGTTTCAGTCATGTTGATTGTTACCTAATTTCTTTTTATTCTCCCTTATGTTATTGTTTTAGATGTATAAAAGTTGTAAGGTTTTTTTTTAAAACTTTGAGGTATTTTGACACTAGTGAGTATCAACCATTTTTTTTCATGTTTAGCACACTTCTTGTAGGGCAAATCTCTTGGTGACAATAAGTCTTTGCTTGTCTGGAAAAGACTTTATTTCTCCTATTTTTATGAAACTAAGTTTTGCAGGATACAACATTCTTAGCTGAGTTATTCTGTTTAAGAAGTCTAAAGATAGGACCCCAATTCCTTCTAGCTTGTAAAGTTTCTGCTGAGAAATCTGCTGTTATCTTGATGGGTTTTCCTTCATAAGTTACCTTGTGCTTTCACCTCATAGCTTGTAGGATTTTCTCCTTTACTTTGACTTTGGCCAGACTGATGATTATGTGCCTTCAAGAGGTCCTATTTGCAATGAATCTTCTAAGATTTGACAATGGCCTTGTATCTGGATGTCTAAATCTCTAGCCAGACCAGGAAAGTATTTCTCCATTACTTTGAAATAGGTTTTCTATACTTTTTCTTTGTCTCCTTTGGAATACCTATACTTTTTATGTTTGAGAGTTTTACATAACCTCACATTTCTAGAAGATTTTGTATGAATTTTGAATGAATTTTAAAATTCATTTATCTTTATTTTTGACTGACTGAGTTAATTCAAAAGTCTTGTCTTCAATCTCTGAAATTCTTTCTTCTGCTTCTTGGTCTAGTCTGTTGTTAAAACTTTCTACCATATTTTGTACTTTTTAAATGAGTCTTTAAGTCTTAGAAGTTCCATTAGTTTTCTTTGTTAAATCATAACTGTGTACATGAATGCATTTATGGGGGACAATGTGCTGATTAGATATACAATGTGGAATGCTTACATCGGACCGATTAACATAACCACCGCCTCTCTTACTTATTTGTTGTGGCAAGACTTTTAGACTCTATTCTTAATAGTTTTGAAATGTATCATTGCATTATGCACATTAGGTGAGGTTCTTTCAAATACCCTCCTTCCTCCTGACCTACCTCCTCCTCTCTCCATCCTCTTCCTTCCTTCTTTCTCAACTATAGTTATGTTTAACCATTTGAATGAATGTGTAGGTGATTATATATTGGTTTCATAGTAATATTGAGTACACTGGATACTGTTTTTTCAATTCTTGAGATACTTTACTAAGAAGGATATGTTCCAACTCTATACAGGTAAACATAAAAGATGTAAAGTCTCCATCTTTTTTTATGGCTGCATAGTATTCCTTGGTGTACATATATCACAATTTTTTAATCCATTCATGAATTGATGGGCACTTGGGCTGCTTCTATGACTTGGCAATTATGAATTGGGCTGCAATAAACATTCTGGTGCTTATGTCATTGTTGTAAAATTATTTCTGATCATCTGGGTATATACCTAGTGGAGGAATTGCAGGATTGAACAGTAGATCTACTTTTAGTTCCTTGAGTGTTCTCCAAACTTCTTTCTAAAATGGTCGTATAAGCTTGCATTCCCACCAGCAGTGTGGAAGTGTTCCCTTCTCGCCGCATTCACAGCAACATCTGTAGTTTTGGGATTTTGTGATGCGGGCTAATCTTACTGGAGTTAGATGATATCTCAAAGTTTGTTTTTTTTTTTTTTTTGAGACAGAGTCTCACTCCATCACTCTTGGTAGAGTGGTGTGGTATCACAGCTCACAGCAACCTCCAACTCCTGGGCTTAGGTGATTCTCTCATTTCAGCCTCCTAAGTAGCTGGGACCACAGGTGCCCGTCACAATGCCTGGCTACTTTTTGTTGCAGTTTGGCCAGGGCTGGGTTCAAACCTGCCACCCTTGGCATATGGGGCCAGTGCCCTACCCACTGAGCCACAGGCCATCCCTCAAAGTGTTTTTGATTTGCATTTCTCTGATGATTAAAGAGAATGAACACTTTTCTTGTGTTTGTAGGCCATGTGCCTGTCTTCTTCAGAGAACACTTAAAATAGGGATATATGGGTCATTTCTTACCCTGATAGTGGCTATATACAGCAAACCCACAGCTAGTATATTGAATAGAGTGAAATTCCATGTTGAAACATTTCCACTGAGATCTGGAACTAGGCAAGGATGCCTATTGTTTCCACTGCTATTCAACATATTAATGGAAGTCTTAACCATCACAATCAGGCAAGAGAAAGTGATCAAGGGTATCCAAATGGGTGGGTGGTGCCTGTGGCTCAAGGAGTAGGCCACCAGCTCCATATATTGGAGGTGGCAGGTTCAAACCTGGCCCTGGCCAAAAACTGCAAAAACAGAAAAAAAAAGGGTATTCAAATGGGGTCAGAGGAGGTAAAACTCTCACTCTTTGTGGATGATATGATCCTACACCTGAAAAACCCCAGGTATTCAACTACAAAACTCTTAGAAGTGATCAAGGAATATAGCTGTGTCTCAGGATACAAAATTAATACTTACAAATCAGTAGCTTTTATATATACCAACAACAGTCAAGCTGAAAATATAGTCAAGAACTCTATTCCTTTTACAGTAGTGCCAAAGAACATGAAATATCTGGGAATTTACCTAACAAAGGATGGGAAAGATCTCTATGAAGAGAATTATGAAACTCTGAGAAAAGAATTAGCTGAAGATGTTAACAAATGGAAAAACATGGTTCGGCGCCTGTGGCTTAACAGGCTAAGGCGCCAGCCACGTACACCTGAGCTGGCGGGTTCGAATCCAGCCCGGGCCCGCCAAACAACAATGATGGCTGCAACCCAAAAATGGCCAGGTGTTGTGGCAGGTGCCTGTAGTCCCAGCTATGTGGCAGAGGCAGGAGACTCGTTTGAGCCCAGGAATTGGAGGTTGCTATGAGCTATGATGCCACAGCACTCTATCCAGGGTGACAGCTTGAGGCTCTGTCTCAAAAAAAAAAAAAAAACAAATGGAAAAACATACCATGCTCATGGCTGGGAAGAATCAACATTGTTAAAATGCTCCCCACTACCCTGCTGAGCCTCTGTTAACCATCATTCTACTCTCTGTCTCCATGAGATCTATTGTCTTTAATAAGTGTTAGCTCCTACATGCGACTGAGAATATGTGAGATTTCTCTTTCTGTGCAGCAGTAAAGATTTTACTTTTCATGATGTCCCATTTAATCTATTTTTCTTTTTTCTTTTGTTCTTTTGGTGTCTTATAACTATTGTCTACTTTGAGGTCATGAAAATTTACTTTCATGTTTTCTTTTTCTTCTTCTTTTTTTTGAGACAGAGTCTCACTATATCACCCTGGGTAGAGTGTTGTGGTCTCACGGCTCACAGCAACTTCAAACTCTTGGGCTTAAGTGATTCTCTTGCCTTAGCTTCCCAAATAGCTGGGACTACAGGTGCCTGTCACAAAGTCTGAATTTTTTTTGTTGTAGTTGTTATTTTTGTTTAGCAGGCCAGGGCTGGGTTGGAGTCTGCCAGCTCCAGTGTAGTGGCCAGTGCCCTAAGCCCTGAGCTATGGGCACCGAGCCCTTTCATGTTTTCTTCTAAGAGTGATAATAGTTTTAGTTTTTACATTTACATTTAAGCATTGATCCATTTTGAGTTAAGTTTTGTATATGATGTGAGCAAGGGGGTCTAATTTCATTCTTTTGTGTGTGGATATGCAGTTGTCTGAGCACCACTTGTTGAAAAGGCTATTTTTTCCCCATCCAGTTGTTTTGGTATCCTTGTCATTCCCTGTATTCTTTGTTTTAGTGAGCCTTTATCTTTTATCTTATTGATCCTGTTACCATTCACATAGTATTCCCTGTTATCATTTGTGGCTGGAGGGCTTCAGCCTCCTCTGGTCTTTTTTTTTTTTTTTTTTATTATTAAATCATAGCTGTGTACATTAGTGCAATCAAGGGGTACAATGTGCTGGTTTCATATACAATCTGAAATGTTTTCATCAAACTGTTTAACATAGCCTTCATGGCATTTTCTTAGTTATTGTATGAAGACA